>BGPR01003382.1:122127-139055 GCA_013235015.1 Araneus ventricosus | reverse complement strand
TGGTCATCCAGTAGATAAGCAAAGCTAGGGAGGTAAGGTGTGATAGGGAAGGGGTACTGTCAGACATTCAATGAGCCGTGATAGGTGAGTTGGTGGGAGGTGGACTAGGGAAAGCTTTAGTGAAGGTGCATGGATGAGAGGAATCTTCGTAAAGGGTGCTGTCGAACATTCAGTAATGCCACGATAGGTGAGTTAGTGAAATTGGACTTGCAGAACGCTTTAAAAATAATTACATGGATGAGAATCTTCGATTATAGAGAATTTTGAAGGTGATCAGCAATGATATTTTTTATCAAACTTATTAATGAGGTAAATAGTAACTGTTGATAGTTTCTTTGTAAATACTAAACATGCAATGATACTTTTTTCCACATCTATCAATGACTCATAATGTTAAGTAATAAAAAAAATTAAACCAGAAGGAAACAAATAAAATCAGTTACATCTTTTGTAGTTTTATAGTTAAAATAATTAATACGATGTATGTTGAAATACAATTACGATAATTTTTTGAAGAAATGCGACGAATAAAATATTAAAATAAAGATATTACATTTGGACATCTAATAATCTATACAAGCACGAAGACATTGAAATATATATAATTGAATTTTTAACACTTTGACAGATATTTTCGATTATAAGTAGTGTACGTTTAATTTCTTATAAAGTGTGTGGCTTTGCGTAAAGTGCGTATAATGGCTTTTTAAATATATAGAGAGATATAATTACTTTCACAGTCATAATACTTTTTAAATAAATCATGAATGGTTTTATAGGTAATACTAAGAAATTCACTAAATTCTTTACATGATTATTTCAGTTTCTTGGATTCTCATGCGATCTGCTATTAATTTAATTAATGATTCATACCTAAATCTCTTGGAAAAATTGGAAGATTTATGAAGTATAAATCATACATATATATAATTAAACGCCTGTAAAGTAGCCAATATGCGTTTATGAAAGATTCGTACACACATTGTGCATTAAAATTAAGATTACATAAGCTGTAGAATGTATAACAAGTCATTTAGAAAATTTTCCAGTTGTTAGCTTTATCAGAATCGTTGATGGATTCAAATGTGTCAACGTTTTACAGAACAAATAACCAATTTTCAGTCACTCTGTTTACTGTGTAAAACTTTCTTGTTGTAAATTTGGCTTGGTTATAATTTTCAATATCTTAAGAAGATAAATAATTATCTAAAACTGGCTTTTGAAATAAATGTAATCTTTGTATGCTTATATCACTAGAAACCACTATTTTTAATTATCTATTTTTTTCCAATCACTAGAAATTCATCACCGTTCAGAAATCATTAGGGCCAAGATAACATTATATTTTTTACAATCAATAAAATTCCTTTTAGTTACTCACACCAGAAAAACTCGCCTCCCCTTGCAATAGATACCGAATACGTTTTAAAATCTTTTCACCTAAATAGCATCAGCGATATTAAGTCCTTTTTATTCAAGGCTTTTTTAAAAATATCATAAATATCTAAATTAAAGCACATTAATTATCTGTTTTAATAACTAAAATTTGTCATCGTTCCTACTACAACATTGCATTTTTACAGTAATAAAACTCCTTTCTGATTAACTATTCATGCCAGGAAAAAAATCTCTTCCCGCAAAAGATACCGAATACCGTCTTTCACTCTCAAATAGCATCAGCGATATTCCAATATACATTCGCGTTGAGAGGGATCTTAAAGTGTCTTAAATACCTTCTAAATTACAGCGCATTAATTTTCTACTTTTTAATATTTAAAATTTGTCACCGTTAAGTAATCACCAGTGAGAACTATATCATTTTATTTTACAATCAATAAAATTCCTTTGTTATTTGTTAGGGGTGCTCTTGGAAAAATCGCATCCTTCAAAAAAGATGCAAAATACTTTTTTCAATAAAATTCCTTTCATTGATTTCTTTGCTTGAAATTCAATGCAGATTTTTTTTTTTGCTATCAATAAAATTTCTTTCTGGTTAGTTACTCACGCAAGGAAGAAAAAATCCTTCTCCTACCAGATACCGAATACATTTACAAATCTTTTCGCACTCCCCAAATATCAACGATATTCCACCCGATAACAGTGTGAGGAAAATGCCTTCAGCACAAATCCTAGATTAAGGGTATGTTGGTATCTGTCTTTAATGGCTAGATCGATCGTCGGCTCAGACAAAGGTGAAGATAAAGTTCGCTCTGGTTGATTGCGTACTTGAAAAGGTTGCCTTCCTTGCGTTGGATACAATAGGTTTACAGATCTTTCCTTTGGATATTCCGGTGATAACGGCGTTTGATAGCAAAGTGTCTTAAATGCCGCAGTTCACAAATGTATTAATTTTCTTCTTTTGGTAATTAAAATTCGTCATCGTTCAGAATCATCAATGACAACTGGCGTTTTATTTTTGCAATCATTAAAATCCTTTTCTTGTTATTTCTCACTGGGAAAATCGCGTCCCTTTCAAGATGCTTGAATGCTTTTTTCAGAGCCTTTCCGCGATGGCATCGGTGGTATTCCACTTAGGCAAACGGCCCTTGGGCTCTTAAAGAATCTTAAATACCTGATCCTGAATTAAAGCGTATCAATTATTTATTATTAAAAATTAAATATTCGCCATTGTTCTACAACGGTAATCAATAAATTCATTTCATTGATTTCTTTGAAATTCAATACGAATTTTTTTTGCAATCAATAAAATTTCTTTCTGGTTAGTTACTCACGCAAGGAAAGAAAAATCCTTCTCCTGCAAAAAGATACCGATACGTTAACAAATATTTAACTTAGCCCCAAATAGCATCAGAGATATTCCAACCAATAATAGCATTTGAGGCTCTTAAAGTGTCTTAAATGGAGATTATAAATTAAGTTTATTAATTTTTCTCTGGTTTAATAATAAGTGCGTCATCGTTCAGAAATCATTTGTTGAGAACTATAACATTTCATTTTTAAAATCAATAAATCCTTTGTGGTTAGCTACTCACACCAGAGGAAAAAAATCGCATCCTCTTCAAAAGATACCAAATATTTTTCAAATCTTTTCACCTCAGAGACTGTTAACTCGTGTAACAGCCTGTTAAGTTCTGAGAAATGTAGAATATCTGATCCTGAATTAACCCTTTTGCGTTCGTTGGTTTCGCAGTGAAACCACACATAGAGCCATTTTTTTTTTTACTGCCTTGGGCAAAACGTAATTTTTCTTTATAATTTGGAAAGCCAAATATATAGGCCAACTTATATAAAAATTCCAGTTCAATACTGTTTGTATTCACAAAGATAAAAGACATCGCAAAGAGCTAGAAATTGCTTTTGATCTCTAAGAAACCAAATGGAGAGGGTTCTTGCACAAATTGATATTTTAAAAAGTGAATCTTTTTGAAAGTAATATTGAATTTTATGCAGGTTGAATATCTGAATACTCCGCATATTTATAAATTAAATACATAATTTAAATTGCATCTGTGGTAACTTATTCGGAGAAAAAATGGCCGTTACCGTTCATTGGTTTCACTGTGAAACCACAAATTTCATGAAAAAAAAAAAATGCTAATTTTTTTCTTTACATATGATCCTTCATGTCTGATACTCATTTTGAAATCAATTTTAGTAATTTTGAAAACATGCAGTAATCTTGAAAGAGGTTAAAGCATTATTGATTATCAATTTAATAATTAAACTTCGCCATCGTTTAAAAGCATTAGTGAAAAAATACAGCAATATATTTTTTTTACAATCAGTAAGAATTCCTTTATGGTTAGTTACTCACGCCAGAAAAAAATATCCTATCCCTTGCTTGCAGAAGATACCGGGTTGCCAAATCTTTTCACCATGTAAAATAGCATCAGCGATATTCACCCGATAAAAAAAACCTGTTAAACAAATGTCTTGGGTGCTTATCCTGAATTAAAGCGTATTATTATCTATTTTAATAATTAAAACTTCGCCATCGTTTAAAAAGCATTAGTAAAATACAGCAATATATATTTTTACAATCAGTAAAATTCCTTTATGGTTAGTTACTCACGCCAGAAAAAAATATCCTATCCCTTGCAGAAGATACCGAATAGGTTTACAAATCTTTTCACCCGCCAAATAGCATCAGCGATATTCCACCCGATAAAAGCCTGTTAAGCTCTGAGAAATGTCTTGAATACCTTATCCTGAATTAAAGCGTATTAATTATCTATTTTAATAATTAAAACTTCTTATCGTTTAAAAAAGCATTAGTGAAAAATACAGCCAATATGTTTTACAATCAGTAAAGACTATTTATGGTTAGTTACTCGCCAGAAAAATATCCTATCACTTGCAGAAGATGCAGATAGGTTTACAAATCTTTTCACCCGCCAAATAGCAGCGATATTCCATCCGATAAAAGCCTGTTAAGCTCTGAAATGTCTTGAATACCTTATCCTGAATTAAAGCGTATTAATTATCTATTTTAATAATTAAAACTTCGCCATCGTTTAAAAAGCATTAGTAAAAAATACAGCAATATATTTTTACAATCAGTAAATTCCTTTTATGGTTGGTTACTCACATGAAAAAAAAGCTATCCCTTGCGAAGATACCGAATAGGTTTACAATCTTTTCACCCGCCGCAATAGCATCAGCGATATTCCACCCGATAAAAAAGCCTGTTAAGCTCTGAGAAATGTCTTGAATACCTTATCCTGAATTAAAGCGTATTAATTATCTATTTAATAATTCACTTCATATCGTTTAAAAGCATTAGTGAAAAATACAGCAATATATTTTTACAATCAGTAAAATTCCTTTGGCGGTTTAGTTACTCACGCCGAAAAAATATCCTATCCCTTGCAGGAAGATACCGAATAGGTTTTACAAATCTTTTCACCGCCAAATAGCATCAGCGATATTCCCGCCCGATGGCAGCCTGTTAAATGAAATGTCTTGAATACCTTATCCTGAATTAAAGCGTATTAATTATCTATTTTAATAATTAAAACTTCGCCATCGTTTAAAAAGCATTAGTGAAAAATACAGCAATATATTTTTTTACAATCCAGTAAAATTCCCTTTATGGTTACTCACGCCAGAAAAATATCCTATCCCTTGCAGAGGGATCTGAATAGGTTTAAATCTTTTCACCCGCCAAAATAGCATCAGCGATATTCCACCCCGATAACAGCCTGTTAAGCTCTAGAGAAGCGAATACCTTATCCTGAATTAAAGCGTATTAATTATCTATTTTAATAATTAAAACTTCGCCATCGTTTAAAAAGCATTAGTTAAAAATACAGCAATATATTTTTACAATCAGTAAAATTCCTTTATGGTTAGTTACTCGCCAGGAAAAAATCATACTATCCCTTGCAGAGAAGATACCGAATAGGTTTACAAATTTCACTTGCCAAATAGCATCAGCGATATTCCACCCGATAACAGCCTGTTAGCTCTGAAATGTCTTGAATACATATCCTGAATTAAAACGTATTAATTATCTATTTTAATAATTAAAAAACTTCGCCATCGTTTAAAAAGCATTATTGAAAATACAACCAATATATTTTTACAATCAATTAAAATTCCTTTATGGTTAGTTACTCACGCCAGAAAAATAAATCTCCTTCCCTTGCACCAAAGATACCAGATACATTTAAATCTTTTACTTGACCAAATAACACATCAGCGATATTCACCGATAACAGCCACCGTAAACAAGAGATAATCTCCAGATACCTTAGCCTGAATTAAAGCGTATTATTATCTGTTTTAAAAATTAAAATCGTAGTTTAAAAAAGCACTAGTGAAAAATAAACGTATATTTTTACAATCAGTAAAATTCCTTTCGTTGATTACTCACACGCAAGAAAAAAAAATATTCTACCTTGCAAAGATACCGAATACGTTTGAAATCCTGCAGCCAGCATCAGTGATATTCCACCCCGATAACAGCCTGTTAAGCTCAGAGTATCCTCGAATACCTTAGCCTAGGCCGGCCATTAATTATCTGTTTAATAATTTAAAACCGTCGTGATTTAAAAGCACTAGTGAAAAAGAAGCCCACAGCAATATATTTTTTGCAATCAGTAAAATTCCTTTATGGTTAGTTACTCACATGAAAAAAAAATTTCTATCCTTGAGAAGATACCGAATACGTTTACAAATCTTCACCCGGCCAAATAGCATCATGATATTCACCGATAACGGCCGTCAGGGCTCTGAAAAAGTGTCTTAAATACCTGATCAAATTAAAGTGTATCCCGCCTCTCTTTACAAACCGTTCCCATTCTGCCTCCCGCGCTCATTGAGTGGAGGCAACCTCCTAGGTGGCAGCCGTTACTGAAACGTAACTTTCCCTTCCTTCCTGCAATTTTGTATCTCGGATCTTATCAGTGCATATCAGCGGGCGGACAGAGATGATTGAACACCAGCCGGAATAATGCACCTCTTATCAGGAGGGTTCGGCGGGGAATATTTACCATAACAAAATGGCGTTCTCGCGAGAAAAAAACCTCTTTTCCGCAAGCGGAAACTCCACCGATAAACAGTGTCGAAAGAAAGGATGGAATTTGTTAAAGGAGGGTCGGCAGGGTTTTTCCTTTAAGACTTTCCTCCCTGCCCTTGCTGCCCATCGGAAGAGTTGGTGCTTCAATCCTTTCTCTTTCCCGTTAACGCAGACCAGCCACCTCTTATTTCCACCACAAAAAAAAAAAAAAAAAAAAAAAAAAAAAAAAAAAAAAAAAAATATCGGTCGGATCGGTCGAAATCTAGTGGGATCAGGATCGGATGGAACAGGATCAATCTCGATGGGATGAATCAAGATCGACTCGTTAAATGGATCAGGATCTATCAGGATCGGAAGATCAATCAACAGGAGAAATCAGTCCTAATCACAATATTTTATGACTCCTCCACCATCATTTATCACATAATAGAAAAATAAAAAGGGCCAGGGTGTCGATTACGGGGCCTAGGGAAAAAAAGGGAGGCTTACCCTATGTAGAGCATGAATCGACTGCGTGCGGCTGTGTTTACTTTATGGTGGGGATGACGCAAAGGAACATGGGTATTTGCCTTCTGTTTTTTCTGAGGTTTTTAAAGCCAGATCGGATTTCACCGCAGTTTATTCACCTGCTTGCCTCCCATCACGTTAGAGGGGGCAGGCCAATTCAAATCTCCCATTGTCCCCGATTTAATGGATGTTTGTTTAATGTTTGAGACAGGCCAATAAATGTAGGCATTGGACTTAGCGGAGTAAATTTCAGAATTATCTCCCGTTTAATGTTTTTTGGAAGTATTGAAACTTATCGTCGAAGAGGGGACAGGACGGAATTCATCGAGCTGATTTATTTTTCGAAAATAAAACAAATTGATTGCAGATATGGGTGTTTAGAATATTGTAGATTAGAACGGGAGATTCGATGAGAATGAATATTCAAACTAAGTTTGAATTGAAACATTTTAACTGAGCAATAAATTTGTATTAAAAGTGTTTGGCCATGGAATTTTATACTTACTGACAATATAATTATATATATATAAAAAAAGCAGTTTCATGAAAGTATTACAAGAATAAAAGGATATGATTCTAGATTATCGTTATTATAAAGGAAAAAAGTTACGGTTGTCTTAGTAATGTTTCAACATGAAAAATTCTTTTTAATTCAATGCCCTCAAAAAACAATTTCAGTTTTCTTTGGGAGAAATGTTAACTATATACTTAAATGTCCGTTTACATAAGCCTACTAAGTTGAAATTTAAAAATATGCATAAAGAGAGGCATGTGGAAAGGATAGGGGGAAGGAGACACTTGCAGTGGATGAAAAACTAGAAAAAGTATCAAATGTAATGATAAAAGATTACTAATAAATAAGAGAAAGAATATTTATCAATAAAGAATAAAGCAATAAGGGGGAAATTTTCGTGTCTCTTTGGTTAAAAAACAACAATACTAATATTTGTAATAACATTCATAATAACAGAATTGTTACTTGGTCTCGGTATCACATAGAATGCTTTTCCTCATGTGAAAATATATTCAGGAACGATTCTGTAAATATATAACCTACATAAAATCACTAATCGAGATCAGTGATCTAGAGATCTTATGCAGTTGTTAGGAATTAAATCCAAAGTAATAAAAATAAATTAAAACAATTTTTAGACTTTTTTTATCATATATCTTTTCCGGAATATCAAAAATAAACATTGAGCATAAAGATAATCAAATAAAATTAAATTAGGAATTAAAACAAATCTAAAAATAGATTTAAACATGCACTACAAAATGTAAACAATGTTTAAGTAGCTCGCAATATGCCGCTGCGTACGAAAAACAAAGGAAGTCAAAAATTATTCAAAGATAGTAAAAAAACCAAGTTTCTGAGTTTCCAAAGCGGGAATCCTTGAAATTCTAAGTACAGACATTCTACAAAAAATTGGTAAAGTTCTCTCCTTGATTTACTTCTGCAAAAAAATTGTACTTAAAACATGTAGTCAAAAATAATGGAAATCAAAAACATTCAAATAAAGCAAAAAACTAAGAAATATACTCCGAGAGAATAGAATTAAACGAACAAGGAATCCATTCTAGTCCACTTTTTCAAGGGCTATAGACTATATTGGATTCAAATTATTTGGGAAAATTTTCTGTAAGAAGCTTGACTTTGTCAAATTTATCTCCACGCAGTCCGAAGCGATGCTGGGAAAACAACATACCACTGTGAAGCAACCTTACCAACACAAGCTGTATAATCACACTTGGTTGATACCGGCAACCGACTTCTTATATAATGATATATAATAATATTAAGAAAATTCTAGTTATCTTAAAATTAATAGTGGAAAAATATGTCATATTTTGAGTCACAAAATGAAAACGAATCAGTTCCATTGTTAATTCTTGAACTATTTCCTTTGCATGGCTTTTAATGAATCTGATTAGCGTTCGTATTACATAAGTTGCATATATGCATAAAGAAACAAAAATTGAAAATCAAAATAGGTTCATAATCCACCATTTAATTCACATTTTAGCAAATTTTTTTAAAAATCGCAAACTGTTTAATAACTATTTAGTTTTTGTTGATAAATCATTTTATCTTCGAAGAAAGATATATTCTCGTACTTAATCATGAAGATGTTCTTAATATGAGTTCAAGTCATTAATTCCTTCTTAATAGCTCAATTTTTAATTTCTGGGTATAAAATAAAAGATAGGAGACTTGTTGATTTAATTCTACAAAATTTTGTATTCTCTCTTATGGTGTTTTCGATTTGAATATACTTCTGGATCGTAAAAAAACTGAAATTCAAACACACTTAAATCCTATATATCCGAAGAAATTATTTCGTAACCATAAAAAATGCCTATGTGTGTGCCTCGACTTACTTCAGGACTTTAAAGACACGCATACACACTCGTTGGACAAAAAGCTTCGAAATTTGGTGCACATATACGAAAGATAGTAATGAACTGCACTTCGGAGCTATTTTCCGGGATTTTTAAAAAAATGCTGCAATTTTTGCTCTATTATTTCATCAAATATTAAAAATTCACTACACTAAGGCAATTTTTGCATCAAATAAAAACTCAAGAATTATATATATTTATAGGGTTAATATGAATGCCTTCTTAATATGAATGACGTTTTCATTAATTTCAATAGCTTTTTAAAAACTAATTTTTATTGTATCTTTTTGCAGGATTTTCTTGTTGCAATAAAATACAAATTATTTTGATTGTTTCATTAATTTTCCTTATTCATCAGCTTCAACTTTTTTGTCTCACTAATAAAGGTAGGATATATGTTTTTTTTATTTGTGTAATTTTTTAATGATTGGCTGAAAAGTCCTTCGACAATCGAATTGTCCTCATAGTGGCTTCTACAGCAGCTCAGTGCCTTCTGTTAACGTTTTCCTTATGGGAGGTGCAATTGTTGTACCAGAAAATTTTTTACCTTTGAATGCGTATCAGTACAACCTGAAGTACCAGACAAAGGGAGGATTTCACTCCCCGCATTCAACGCAGTTCTTCTGGTTTAAGTCCCCGTTGCCTAAAAATTAATATCCTTTTAAGACATTTTACTTCTTATCTTTCTTTTCTTTAAAATATCTGTATTTTTTCATGGAGAATATTCTACTTCATTCTTTATTTGCTCATTTTTAACATGATAACGTTTTTAGCCTGGTATACTTTCTGTCAATAGCGGCGACTGGGAGTTATAAGAGGTGGGTAGGCAAACAATTTATAGACACTTAAAAGTACCGGGTAGTATGGGGGGAGACAACAAAATTTAAAAATTTAGTTACAAAATTAACTAGGTTTCTCGGACACTATAGCTTCTTTATAATTCATAGTTTGAGGCAGCTAAAATTAAATAAAAATTTAATTTTTCTCGCAAAAAAGTGGGAGGGGGGGGGGGCGACCGCCTCCTCCTGGACTCGCCTCCACTGCTTTTTGAAAAGTTACGTGATGCAAATTCGTGATAACAGAGTATAACGTGATGCGTAAGGCACAGAATGTAACGCTTTTGTGCAAACAAAGAAAAGAGTTTTTCAAAATTTTAATTAGAATTTTAATTAATCAAAAATAATCGAAAATTTTACGACTTTCCGCAATAACCTCTCAGCATATTATCGCATAAAAATAATTACGTCACTTTAAAATTCAATAAATTAGCTTTTCAGTGACATCAGTTTTTCTCTAATTTGAATAAAGTTTTCAAAATTAATTTTAAGGCCAATATGTAACAACGTTTTTTATTGTTGGAATAAAATTCTTACCAATTTTATTGTTTTATCAAATCTTTCACTCGCGTGCATTTGCCGATGTCAATGTTTAGATAAAAAAATTGCTTTCATATTACATTGATTTTAAATCTAAATTTTCACTATTGCTTTTATTAACATAATAATGTGATTATGTTGGCAATCTTTCTGTAAATTATGTGATGTAAGGACAGTTAAGCACAGAATGTTGATGCAGTCAAGCTAGACAAGACAGACGAACCAAGCCTTAAACATTATGATTCTACAATGTTTCTGAGAGGGGTTGGAAATTTAAGAAGGCCTTTTTTATTATTTTGATATCAATAATTGATTTTTTATTTTTCATTTTTCAACCACACACCCCTTCCTTCCAAATGATTTCTATTCTTTTCTTTTTTTATATAGGTTTTATTATTTTGCATAAGCTAAGAATCTCTGGACTACGTAACTAAGCATATTAAAATATTTTTTTTACTACATGATTCTTGATGATTTTGTGATCTATTTGCATAAAGTACCATAGATTTATCCAGTAATTATGTGAACAGTAGACTTCGCCTCCCCCCCAAGAAAAAAAATTTATTCTATATTTGTTCTTCATCGTAGTCTTTAAAGGTGTATTCATTGCCATAAATTTTGAAGATAATATTGTTCACAGGGACACCAGATACCATAATTTTTCTCTCGAGAAGTACCATCTCTGTCATCGCATATATAAGATATCTTACAAATCTTTAATTTACAATATTAAACCAATCAATGCACAATATTGTACACCTATATTATGCGCAAATTTTACTTCCTATATTTTCAAAACAAATACATTAACTTATCAATAAAGTTATATAAAAAATATACTGGAACAAAGTTGTAGCAAATTTTAAGCTCGGGAATGGAGGTAGTATTCAAATTTTTACAGCATGAATCATTTGTGTAGAATCGTTAAAAACAAGTATTTCAAGAAAAGAGAGAAACAACATTAGATGGAACTAAACAGGAGAAAGTAACTCTCAATCTGGAACTATGATCCTATTTCTCTATTTTTCATGTGAATTATTTACACAAATCTTTGCTTTCATCAGTTTTAACAAAATTGCAGTTAAATGTCTCGCCTTTTCCAAAATGATTCCAAAAGATTTATTCTTTCCAAACTTGCCATTGTCTCTCCAAAAAATTGAAGTTATTAAATCGACCACCATTTCGAAAGGGAATTAAAAAAAATTCTTACAAATACTTTGTTTTTCATGACCTCAAGGAATTTTCACGCCAAATTCGAAGAAAAACCCGTAATGCTTGGTCGCAACTGCGCAACAAACAAATTTACAGACAGACGAAATGTGGAACTGTTGAGTTGAAACAGAAACCTTGCCGCTCAGTCAATTCATTATTTAATTTTTGCCCTCTTCATATATGCTGATCCATGCTCTTAATTTTGTGATATTTATGTGATTGGATGGCTCACTGCTTTCAAAATTAATACTTTAAAAATGGTAAAAGAGAATTCTTTTCAAGTTCGCCTTTCCCAAACTTTTCATTACTACACTAGCTATTATTCATATGTGCTCCTGTTAACATTTTATAGGGATCTTGAAAAAAAAATAACTTGATAAGTTTTGATGATTAGCTTTTTTCATTTGTTTCAATACCATTCTTTTCGATATGATCTTGTGTTTTATTGGTTAAAATCATTTTCACAAACATAATTTGACTTACAACTATACTATACAAAACTACAATACAAACGAATAACACGTTGGTTGATTATGTGTAGCAATTAGCATGCTATATTGATATTTTAAGGAGCTGAAGAATGTTTTTCAAAGTATCGGTTTGTAGTAAATAATTAATGCTTTTTAATAAGTACATTGCATGCGTTTCACTAATAGTGGATAATTCCATTCTTACCTGTCAAATTTTATTCATTTCTACCGGGTTCCTAACGGAAAATTTTTTCTTCAAATTTTTCATTCTTAAGCATTATATATATATATATATGAAATGTATTCGTTATTGTAGTCGTTAAATGATTAAGAAGGCCGAGTTAAATTCTAATCTTCATTTTATTATGGGAGAGTGACGGAATGTACGTACATCTTAGTATAAGGTTTCAAGCCGAAAGTGAATGGAAAATCCCTGCTTTTTCTCGGGTAGGGATTTAACAGATAGACATGTGATCAAAGTGAAGGGAATAATAGCTATTTTTAGTATATTACGTAAGTGTTTTAGGGAATAGCTATTTTTAGTATATTACGTAAGTGTTTTAGGGAAAATGCATGGCAACAATAAGTCGCTGATTTCGAGAGTTGTGTGCGCGTGGAAACGATTAGAAAATTCTTTTAGTAATAAATATGTCAAAACGAGAGATTTAATATACCTCCAGCGCTGGAAAAGAACGGAACTGGAGTTTTAGAAAAGTGATTTCGGAATATATTTAGATTTTAAAATATATAATATTAGAATTTGGAATAAAATTAAGTGAGATTATTGCGTATATATATATATATATATATATATATATGGCGCCACTAATTTTAGAAAATTGCACTATTTTTAGAAAACTGCATCTTTTAATTATAAAATTGCATCATTTTTTAAGTTTAATCTAATGCTAAAATAAGATAATATAATGAGTTTAAAAATTAAATTTATAGTTTAATTTATTAAGTATAATTTAGTATAGTATATGTAACCGAATTTAGTTATAATATTTTCACTATAAATACGGAACTGTATTTCGGATATAGCTATTGGCATTATTGCTACGACATTATAATGGTAAGCAATTTATTATTTTCTTGTTCTTATCTTGAAATAGTTTGGAGATTTACTCCTATACTTTTGTTTTTTTCCAACAATTGGCTTTCACAGAAGGTTAGGTGCCTATAAAATTGAATTTAATGTGACATAATCGGTTCCTAAGATCAATTGGCATTTGATTGTTGGAATTCCAATTCTGGATTGTCTTTTTCATAGTAATAGTATATAATCTAATTATCTTTATGTATTTTTTTGTATGATTATTAATTAGGTAACATTATGTTTATATTTAATTTTAATTATTGGTTTAATTGGTATATATACTGAAAATGTTATTCGAATTTTAATTGTTTGTTAAAATGTTGAATGTTATTTAATAAAAAATATTTAACTATATATATATATATAGAGAGAGAGAGAGAGTAAAAATCGAAAAATGAAAGAGTATAAAATGTGAAATGAAAAAAAACGCAATAAAAGCACAATAACGTTTCTTCAGGGGATGAAATTATTGTGAATTGCTAAATATAAAAGTTTGACATTTTCTTGCAATCAGTTATGCCGCAAGGCCTAAAACACTGATTTTCATCCCTAATGCCAAACCAACCAGAAAAAAACAGAGAGAGGAGTTTTGAATAAAAAAAATTTTTTATTATGTTTTGCCTCTTTTATATATATATATATATATGTATGTATAACCTTCTTACATTATTATTAAAACATTAATAAAAAAAAAGACAGACAATAATAGGCACCAAGTGTGCAACTAGTGAGCGTTTTTTTTTTCATGACATAAAATTAAATTAAACAAAATTTAATTCGACAGATTTATTTAATACGATTTAATGGATTTTTTAAATTTACGAGAGGTTTCTTTATTATACTTTGGTTAATATTAATATTCTAAAATATTACAGAAGCACATTCTGTTACAGTTTTTACGACCTAGAAATTCGTTTCCGTTGCTCCCTTTCGTGTAGAAGCCTTAATTTAGAAATTAATTTAGAAGATCTGGTCTAGAAAATACAAGATCGTGCAATCTCTAAAAGTGCAAGAAGTAAGAGAAATGCACAAGTGAAGTCTCCTTCTCTTTTTAAAACCTATTTAGTTTTTTTTCAAAAGTCACATTTTTACAACAATTAACTCCTCTTTTCCATCGGGGACGAAAAGTAATCTTGACCGAAATAAATTTCCCTTTTTTCTCAGGTTTCATTTTTTCGCGAGATTTGGGGGCGAGCGAAACCTCAAAAAGTAATTGGCAAAAATAGGGTTTCCTTCCCCCGCACTTCTGTTTTCATTAACCGCGTTTTGCGGCGCCGGCGTGTCAACGGCAACTTCCGGCCCCGGATACTCTGTCTTAATTTGGATGCTCTGCAATAAAAGAGTTTCCATCAATCAGGGCACCTAAATCCGGGCGCGTGTGTGTTTTTATCTCCCTGCAGGTCGCAATTCAGATCAATAGATTTTCATTAGGGCTGCTCTCCGAAAAAGATCGCGGGCTTTTCATTCGGGGCCGGGGCGCAGCGTGCGGCCGCTCATCTCGCCGATAATCTCCGCAGGGCTGGCGTCGCCCCTGCGAAAGCGGCGATTACGAGAACAATTAACTGCTTTTTATTGATTGTTCAAAGCGAAATTGAGCGGAAAGCACACGCGACGAAAGGGGGCGGTTCAAAACTGAAATCTGCGCTGAGGAAAATAAAAGTGTTTTCTGTACCGATAGAGTATCGTTTCTTAAACTATGAATATCGAACCCAAATGGGACATGAAAATTTTGACACGACCTTTTCTCGATTTTTAAAATTTGCAATAAAATAATAGACATGAAAAAATTAAAAAACACTGCTATCAGCGCACTAAGAAGTAAAAGATAATTTTTTTAAACATCTGGAGGTCAACGCAAAATCGTAAAATCTTGAGCCACTGATAAAAATACTCTAATCAAATTGGAATTTTTATCATATTTTTAATATATTTTTATTTTTAATGGGTGATTAGGAATTTTTCTTTTTTTAATATCCATTGTGGTTTGATGTCATTATAAAGTTGTTTTCAGCTTTCCAAGCTTTAACGATTTTGTTTTAATCTCCTATCCTTTAATGGTCTCTTATGATAAAATATTATTTTCTTCTTTATTATACTAAAAAGAAGCGAGCTTTTTTAACTCTCTTATTTTTTATTATTTTCTGCTTTTTAGTTTTTAATATATTGCATAATTCGTAATTATAATTATAATGTAACCTTGTAATCAGGTTTTCTCAAATTCGCTAAGAGCTGAAATCCTTCATAAGAAATCAAAATTTAATTTTAATTAATGGCTAAACTGATAATGAATTCTGAAAATATCAAAATATTGTATTACTATTACATGTAAAAACTCGACGAAATTTCAGAATTCTAAGTAAATAAGTAAACTTATTTACAAAATTCCAACTTTATTAACATGAAATTTACGAACACAAAAAGCGTATAAAATAATCAAGAAAGCGGCCAGGATTATAGCATTAAATAAAAAGTAATCAAGCAACTATATTAATTGAGTATTTTTAATTTATCACTAATAGCTTCATGCGTGTTTTGGTTTCCTGTGCGAATGTATGCTTAGGGTCGCGAAAATATTTTCCAGTCAAAAACAGAATAGCAGAAATTTTTGGGGACAAAAGAAAATCCTGAAGTAAATGAAGTTTAAGACGTCCTGCACTAGAGTAATACCCCTTGAGCTACTAGTCGCGATCCTAAATGGAATTGCGTAGATTTCTTGGGTCTCAAAAACTCCATCAGTATTAGCATTTCCTGTCAGATCCTTTTATGTTAGAGAGCAGAAGAAAAGAAGAAATGTCCCTTGATTTTGAACATTTCATTACAATTTACCAAACAAAAAATAATAATAAATGTAAATCTCTTTCTACATGATGATTATAGGCAGGATACGATCTGTAAATTGCGACATACTTGATGCAAAAATCAATCAAAACGCTCTACAGGGCAGACTGTTAACCTTATAGCTGCCGAATTCGGTATGTAGTTATTTCCCGGGTAGTAAATTCTCACTAAGAAAGAGTTTGCCAAAATTTTAATTAGATTTTTAATTAAAATTAATCGAAATTTTAATGGTTTCCGTCGATAACTACCAAGATCATTTGCTACTATTTTATTGCACAAAAATCATTTTTACACCACTTTAAAATTTAAAAATTAGCTTTTCAGTAATACCAATTTTACTTTCGTACAATATTTTTTCTAATTTTAATAATTTTTTAAAAATATGTTGAAGTATATTTTACAACAATGCTTTTCATTGTTTTAGTTTCTGCATTTACACTCACACGCGCTGTGACGATATTAGATTCATTTTTTTGTGTGCATGTTATCGTTGCTCTAATTAAGAGTAAATTTTTAAAAATAATATAAAGGCAGACGAATCAAGT
>BGPR01003382.1:87509-122117 GCA_013235015.1 Araneus ventricosus | reverse complement strand
TAATTAAGAGTAAATTTTTAAAAATAATATAAAGGCAGACGAATCAAGTCAAAAGCATTATCATACTACAATGTTTAGACTAGAGGTTTGAATCTTCTTAACTTTTCTTTTAGTATTTATTATATTTTAATGTGATTGATTTGTAATTTATGGATTTATTGATGATTGATTCATTTTCTGGTGTGATATTTACGCTCGGAGAGTGAAAGAAATTTAAGATAAAAATGAGATCGTTTATTTTGTTTGCTTTCCAACTGCTTAAGATTCAAAGTAGAAAAATTTAAGAAATTCTGTTCTAGAAAGTTTTTGCTCTATCATTCATGTGATGGTATTTGATTAAGAATTTATAAATATTTAATATCTGTAATTGAATTCTTTTTTCAAATTAATGCTGTTTTTTAATAAGAAAAAAAAAATGTATAATTGCATGCTAATGGTATGCTAATTACCGAAATGAATTTTCATATTCTTTGGATAACGTTCAAATTCGTTGTTTTACTAATTTATGTGATAATCACGTTCACAACGAATGTTAAATAGAAATGCTGCTAAAAGATGAGCCTCGTTGTTTTTCTTAAATTCTATCAGATTAATTAAAATCAATTTAAACAATTTAAAATCAAAATTAAACTGTAAATTAAATCAAAATGAATTGATATTCATATAACTTAATAACTAAAGATATTAATTAAGAATTGATAAAAACCGATTAGATTTTAACTTATTCAAATAACGAAAAAAAAAAAATGATTAGTTGAAGCCCTGATTTTGATAAAAAAAATTTATAGTTCAATATAAATAATTTTCTTTCAGCCTTATGTAAACATAAAAAAATTGCATTTAATTTCATTCACTTAGATGTCAAAAATATTACTGCGCAATTTTATTTAGCATCAACTGCAGTCATCATGAAAACACATGACCATGAAAATTAGAATTAAGTTGTTCAAAATCACTAAGAAAAAAGGACTGGGCATTTTTTACTGGTGCAAATGCATTATCTGAATGTTGCCACCTCCTGTTCTTGCAATAGTTTTTATCCGTGTTAGATTAAGTTAATACTTCTTGGAGATATTTTTCGAAGATAAAACTGAATACTTACAAATATACTTAACGATTATCATCCCCATGTTTAGTATTTGCCTTAACTATCTGTACCCTAAACACAAACTGATCAACTTGATATAAGGCAAGCTTAATACACCGACCTCTCTTGTATTTTCCTATCTCATAGATATCAAGCGCGAATGAGATTAGAAGCTAAGATACGGTTCGAAACTGTTTGATCTACGAAGTACCCCGGCGACTTTTAGAGTTTGATCCCCATTCATAAATTTCGCGGGGCAGAGCCACTTCAATGGCGTCCAGAGCCATTATTAACTACGCCCCCGCCCCCAACCCCCCGGCACGGTCACCACTGCCCCCGCGCCGGAAAAAGGGAGCCGCCAAAGCCAGAGGAGCTATTATTCAAATCTCCTCCGCATCCCGAGCTGCAACCGTAACCGCGACGGCAGCCCTCAAAATGAACTCCCGCGCTGTCGGGGGGCTCCTCTGGTGTCGAGCATCCCTAAAGCCGCGACGTTATGAGGCAATTTTTCACGACGAGCCCGCCGACGCTGCGTTTCTTTTAAGCCGGGGACTAGGCGCTGGGAAAGGCTTAAAACGCCGCGATTTCGCTTATTTATTTATTTTTTTCGCTTTATTATTATTTTTTTTCTCTATCTTCGCTTATGCTTTATGATTTTTGGTTTTAGACGCGTGATTGTGAGGTGGTGGTGGAGGGGGTGGAGCTGAAATAAATGCATAAAATCGTCTTAAACGAGCTTAGTCATCGAGGCAAAGTTGCAGTTCGAAGTACTTAAGAGAAAGAATGGAAATGAAGGGGGCAAAAAAAGTTGTGTTAAGGGATGTGCGGTGGAATGTCATTTTTCACCGGCTCTTAATTATTGTTTGTTTTAACGATGCGGGCGTTCGGGAGGAAATGAGCGGTTTCTGTGCTAATTCTTTTCGGGGGCAAAGAGTGATTTTATCGCGGGATGGATTAAGTTAATTTTGCATTAAATTTTGCTGCTGTTTCTCTTATTCGCATTAATGCGTGATTTGAATAATGGCGGATTAATGAATAAATTTGATAAAAATATCTTTTAAAGAGATGTTTCCTATCTGTGTGGGGAGATTTATTTACATTTCCACGTAAAATGTGCATGTTTTTAAGAAAAAACGGCTAATGGATAAATAATTTCTTCATTGAAAGGTAGTGGAATAAGGGCATTCTACAGCATTTTTTTCTTTCTTTTTTCCATCTTCAGTCTTGTAAGATTCTCTGTTTCAGTCATTTATTCGTTTTATTCTGAGATGGAAAATGTAAAATGCTTTAAGGTAAATTGAGCTAAGCTGTTTAAGGAAACGCTAGGACAATATAATAAAGAATTTGTTATTTTCTGTTTTCTTCTCGTTTCTTTCTTAATTTCTTCAATTTAATGCTTTCTTTAATAACAGCAGATTATCTTATTGTTTAGTTTAATAAAAAATCTCTTGAAAATTTACTTTGTACAAATTTTAAGTAGTTCCGCAATTCCAACTTAAAAAAAAATTGCTCTTTCCCGAAACAAAAGAATAATGAGAAAGAGAATTTTACCAAATTATTTTACACTAGCCTCTTTGGGCGATCAGCGTGTTAGTCGGTAACAGTGTCTAAGTTTCACTTCACACAAATCGCTTATGCATAATTTGATATTCATCTTTCTGTTAACCCTCCGAGCGGCGCAAACGTCTTTTTCCGTTTTTCATGCGCAGTTCAAAAGCAATTAACCCGAATTTATATTTTCTTAAACAATCAAGGATAAAGTATTCTTAAGATTTCAGAGATATAATTAAATACGAAAAAGATAGATTCATTTACTTTAAAAGCTAAGCTTTCTAACCTGATAGCTAAAAGTTCAAAATAATTGGGCGCTCAGAGGGTTAATATTGTGTTTTTAAATTTCAAATTGTGATGGACATTTTGAAATGTGTTGTTGTGGCAGCCTTGCATTTATTGTGTTCACTGCGTGGATGAACATCCCTAACGATGTCAAGTTGCATCACGTGTCTGTCCGCGTCATCTATAGTCCAATCAACGAAGGGTTAAAAAAAACCATATAGTTTTGGAAATTGGTACAGATGTTCGTGAGGGGCTCCTGATGAACATACTAAAATTCCAGTTCCTGGAGGGCAAGCTCGCGGCGCCATCTTGAATTTCATCATCCCTTTTTAGTTTTTCTTGAATATCTCGAAAACTATTCAATTTTCAAATTACATGTGACTAAAGGTTGGGTGGGTGTGTGGGGGGGGGGAGTTGAAATCCAAGATGGCGGCACGAACTTGCCCTCCAGTAACTGGAATTTTAGTATGTTCATCAGGAGCCCCTCACGAATATGTGTACCAATTTCCAAAACTATATGATTTAATATTTTTCACCCCCATTTTGGGCCTTAGTTGACTGGACTAATAACGTTGTCCAGAGCCACCTTCATTTTCTTATTCCTCATGCAAAATATGCAGTTTATTCTGACATTAAAATGGCGTGTCGCCTTCACTTTCTTATTCCTCATGCAAAATATGCAGTTTATTCTGACATTAAAATGGCGTGTCGCCTTCACTTTCTTATTCCTCATGCAAAATATGCAGTTTATTCTGACATTAAAATGGCGTGGCTTATCTTACGTTCAACTCCATGTTAGCTGGATTAGCATATGCTGATAACAAAATAAAAAATTGCGACTATAATAATTAAGCTTACCGGATTTGTTTCCAAATATAATATCTTAGAGGGATTTATTTACAGATCTCCGCCACAAAGATGATAAAATAAGAAAAGAAAGCAAAATTAATTACGATTTTATCAAAAAATATAAAAAATAAGCAGAATCTTCAATGCCTATCTTTAAATAATGGAAGAGAAACAAGCAATTAAATATTGTATTACCAATCACCTATCCCAATCGTATTAACAATGAAAAAGGTTTAAAATTCAATACAACATTGAAAAGTATTCTTGCAAATTACGCATAAGAATATTTTTAAGCATTTCTTAAAATCAGGAGAAAAATATTGAACTGCAACTGACTTGGTATCAGTGAAAGAATAATTTTTTGCATTTTAAAATGGTGTAAAAATAATTTTTGTGCTATAATATTTCCAAAATGCACTGCCAAAAAAGTCCCAAATTTTGTTTAATTTTTAATTAATTAAAATTCCTAAAAATCTCTTTGAAGTGCACATTCTACCTTTCAAATTAATTTGTGCCAAATTTGGTAACTATTGGTGAAAAGGTCTTCCCAGGAGTGCACCAACATGCGCACGCACACAGTTACACATTCGGTGTTATTATTGATATATATTATGAAGTTTAAAAAAAATTGTAAGTTCCAGGCATTTATTTATTTATAACAATTTCTGTGTAGGAACATAAACATTCAATAACAAAAATGAAATAATTCCATTAAAATTTTTTATTAAAAAAAAATTCTGAGAATTTGAAGGAAGAGAATTTGAAAGAGAAAAAATTGAAAAATATTAGAAAATGTTTTATTTTAACGGAAGATGAAACAAGTGAATGGGTAAATAAAAGTATAAAGGGAATTTTATCAATTTTCTCGCTAGTAACTGTTTCTGTAAAGCCTAGAGTTCAGAAGTATGCTTATATTAGCATTTTGAATTTTCCCGTTCCTCCCCCAAGAGTGAAACATTTATTACTTTTAACAGAGATTTCGGTGAAATCCCGGATTGCTTTAACAAGAAATCACTAAAATCCACTAAACTGATATTTAAAATATGTCAACTTACAGAAGTAAAGTTTTACGCAGATCTAAAATTTTCTGATGTATGCATTTTTAAGAATAAGCTGAATTTTTAATTTTTCATGCTGTCCAAATTACGCAGCTGAAATTTACAAATCGATAAACCCTTACCTGCCGTATGCCTTCTGAATAATGCAAACGAATTACGAAGTCAATAATCCGAACTCGCTTTCACAGGTAATTTCAAAGGGTACAATTCTGTAAGTGGTTTTCAGTGTTCTTTTAGCATCTGTTTTTATTATTTTAATGTTCTTTGTATCTGTTTTTTAGTTTTAGTATTCTGTGTTTCAGGAATAAAAATTGATTTTTCAAGAAATATTTAAATTCTGGCCGGGTCATGTGATTCGAAACTATATGTTTTAATATCAAAGAAAAATGCTCAGCTGCTACTTAATTAGTCGAATATCATTTGAAGCAAACGTGGCTTAAATAAATTTTCCTTTCTCAGAAAACTAGTTTTTCCTGATGTAATTTTTTTAAAATTTCGTTAGTGATTTTATCAAACTATAAAACGATTCTCTTTTTGAAGATTTTTTTTCCTAATTTTCAACTTTCTATGAAATTTCATTCTCGTTTCTGATTTATATTTTGAAGTTTTTATTTATTTTTGATCAAACATTACCATAATGCTCATTGTAGTTCAAAACATGAATATAATGGAAATGTCAGCGAATAATTTGTTGAAATTTATGTTAATTTCAAGTAATATTAAAACTAAGCAAATTCACACAACTCTAAATCATGGTATGGGTAAATAATATAAAAATATTACGGGCTTTTTAGAATCAAAACATAAAATACATTTAAATATTTGTAGCCTTAAGGTTTTTAACCCCTTCCCGCTACTGCTTGCCAGTAGCTTGCTGCTTTTATTAATTTGCAGCACAAATCATATTTTCGAAGTAAAGAACTGGACAAAACAGCTCTGTTTTGAGGAAGTGTTATACAATTTTTTATATTTATTTTTCTTTTTAAAAAATGCTGTGCCGGAACATCATTCCGCCACATTCCGGATCCACTACACCCCTGTAGATTTATTTATTTACAACCCGCCCCGCCCCAGCCTACCCAAGAGGGTGTAAGGCCTTCCACCACCCCTGTAGATGACCTTCACCCACCCATGAAGAGAATTATGACTGTTGAGATCGAGCTTAATAATCAACCTGTGATGGAATATCTTCGTGGTGTTGCTCACAATATTTCACGATAAATACGTCATTTGAATGTATGCCGATAGAGTAAGTGGTTTTATTTCTCCTTTTAATTAAAATGAATTTTCAAATTCTTTATTACGGTGATTGTCTATTATTTAATTTTGTCAGAATTTATTTCATGCTCTTTGGACATAATTGTTATGATTTAATGATGGAAACTATTAAAATTGGTATTTTTCAAATACAAATTAAGCGTTTGTATTTAGACATTGATTTGCTGGAATTTCGGTCATGATGGGATTTCGTCTGTTGCGATTTTTGTCTCACGGAATCTCAGTCCCAGGAATTTGCTGTAAATTGAAATTCAGTAGATCCTGCTAGCGATTAGAAGAAAGAAACTGCCACTCTGTAATTCGGAATAAAATTAACGAAAATATTTAGTTCGCACTGATTTTGAGCAGCATTAATTTATTTTCTGACATCGTGTTCAGTGTTTCGACATCCATTTCCTATCCAAATGGTGTTCTATAATCTTGAAGGATGTCTTCAAATCTATAGGAAAAGTTATCTGAGCAATACTGATTAGTATTTAGTTTAAAAAAAAATGTTTTCAAAGGACGAAAATATCTTAAGATATTTAAATATATGGACTCTAGACTTCTGAAATGTTGTGTTCATTTATAATGTTTTTATTGGTCAAATTGCTTCAAAGAATACTTAAATTTCTTTTAAAGAAATTTTTCAAAAATTTACCCATTTGTGTATATTGAAAATCCTTGTTTTCAAATGACACAACTTCGTTTCCTTCTTTTTCTCCCTTTTCTAATTACTAACTAATTTCATGTCTCTCTGTAATATTAATTTTAATTAATCAGTCCCTCTAATCACTCAAATAACTTAATGTAATTAATTAATTAAATTAGAGTAGAATAAGTTGAATTAGTATCTGCGTATTAATTATTATACGTAGAATCTGATTAACGATAATCGTTATAAGAGTATTAAAAGTGGAAAAAGAATGGAAAATCACAAGCAGTTATTGTATTTTCGCATAATATTGTATTATTTCTTTTTCACTATATATGTGTGGATTATATCGTATTCATTTTGCATAAATGTCTTATTTCCAGTCTTTTAAGAGTTTTTTTAAAACATCTTTAAAATAGTCATAAACAATCAGAAAATGATATTCGCATCCATTTTATATAAACTCTGTTTATTTTTAACTATCTTTTGGCATTTATTTTTGTTTCGTCAGTTTTATGAAACAGTACTGTTATATATATTTCTTTTAGACATGCTTCCGAGCACAAAATCACATTCATTGAAATATGTCTACAATTCGATTGATTTTGAAGGCAAGCTTGCTACTTCAAAGAAAGAAAATATAAAATGAAGAATGGAAAACTAACTTGATTTTGCTATTCTGGCAGGAGTTTATTTAGCTTAAAAAATTAGCCATTATCTGATTTCAAATATAATCTGCGAAAGATTTAATCCTCATTATAAATAATTAATGAAATTGCATAAAATAAAATTATTCGCTTTATTCCCAGATTTAGACTTTTTCAACTCTTATTAAAAACTTATGTTTTTCTGACAGACGAAGCATCTGATTAGATAATTATGAGCAATAGCGGGTAACATAATATTAGTAGATTCATTTTTATATAATAACATTAAGAGATTCATTGAAGTAGTTAATAATAGTAGATTGTAGTACACTGGTGGAGATAATTATAAACTCAAGAAATTTTCATTTCGTTTTAATCAAAATTTAACTCAGTTTAATTTTGCTTTAATAAAATACTGATGAATAATTACAAAAATGGATCTAAATTTAATATGAAAAAAATTAATGTTAATAAGAAAATGTGTAACTTTAAAATTTTAGCATTACGTGAAATCTGGACAAAATTATAAACTCAAAATTTTTTCCTTGCCAGTGTTTTCTCCCGCAGACTGAAATTCTTTCCATATTCCTCATAGAGAGATTTTCCACATAAAGAAAAACTTTCACCGAGTCCCCCAGCCCCAACCACAGGAGCGATTTCGGCAATTTTTATTTCATTAGAAAGAGTGTGACTCCTAGATGCATAATAAATGATCGGGTCCCCATCCCCACCTTACACTTTTGAGAGAAATCGCAAAAACTTTACTTCACTGTTCATTTTCTACGGGGAAAACCTTTGACTACCCAGCCTGAACGACTGGACCGATTTCGTTAGTTTCTTCGCCAATTCATTTTTTCACTTTGCAAGCGTAGCTAACCATTCAGAATACCCACATTTATTCTGCGGAATTAAAAATTTTTATTTTATAATTTTGTCTAGATTTCACGTAATGCTAAAATTTCAATTTTGCACATTTTCTTATTAGTATTAATTATTTTTTATTTTATTTATGAGTCATACTAAATTTAGATGTATTTTTGTAATTGATATGATATGTGAATTATATTCATAATTTAATTTTTAAACAGTTAAATAATCATTAAAACGAATTTAATGGTTTTAAATATTATGTATAATTATTATTATCATTATATGTCATTAACTTTTCGAAAGATTCAATTGAAGTAATTACAAAATTTCCGTTCTAGCTTTACGGAACCGGTTTTGGTTGGAAAAGAATGCATTTATAATTATTTAACTGTTTAAAAAGGGTGTAACTGTAATTCAAGTATCATAAATAAACAGTTATTTATGCCTCAAATGATTAATTTTTAAAATTAAATATTTTAAATTTGTTAATTCAATTTGAAATTATTAATTTCAAATATTGTGTGCAAAAAAAGAAAAATAATAGTTTATAAACATAACTTCAATGGCGATAAAGAATAACTAGTTAGTTATTCTACTAGTTAAAGAATAATTAATAGTTGCTCCCATTAATTAATAATAATAGTTGCTCTCGTCATGAAAAAAATTCATGAAGATATTTTTCATTTGTAAATTTTTGAAATTCTTCTACATTTATTATTTTTTATTTACATACATGAACCAGATTAATAATTCTCATCAGAAATATTTTGACATATTGCATAATTAATAAATGATGTACGTTTCTTTTAAAGATCTGTTGGGAAATAAACTTCAAATTTTAGACCTCTTCCTCTATATTCAAAAGACTAACTCTGCTCTTTCTCTCTTGACCAAATCCGTTTACGTGAAACTAGAACGGAAATTTTGTAAATACTTTAATGGAATCATTAAAAAATTTTAATGACATATAATGATATTAATTATTATACTTATTGTTTAACACCATTACATTTCCTTTTATGATTATTTAACTGCTCAAAAATTAAATTATGACTATAATTCATGTATCATATGAATAAAAATTATTTAATGTTAAAAATAATTAATATTTTAATAAAAATGTTTATAAATTTTTAATTTAATTAAATAGTAATTTCATAAAATATTTTGAAAAAAAAAGTGGACGCGGAATCGAACTACTGACCATGCTTATCGAGCTTCAACAATGGTGACAACTTACTGGTATATAAGCTGCATCGAAAGTTTGAGGGCTATTTTCTCCGAATTGGCTGGCCATTGAGCTTTAACATTTTAATGGATAAACACCCTAAACGTATACTATTAATATACCAAGACTCATCCCGAATTGAGTTTCCCAAGTCTTGCCCTCCACTTGTAAGTTAAATTATGATTAAAACAAAATGAAAATTTCTTCAGTTATAATTATGTCCACCAGTGTAGTAGTAATAGCAGTAGTTCTCATAAATAGATTTCAGATATAACATTAGTACATTAGTAGCAAGAAAAGCTTCAATTGACTCTTCTTTATTAGATCCTCTTTAAAGTTAATTAGCATAATTATTGTCTTTTAAGTTAGGAATTTTTCATTTTTTAAGAGCTGCTTTTTTTCTGCAGCTTCCAGACATTAAAGGCTTATAAATTAAAAAAGGGAAAGTGAATTAGCACTTCGCTAAAAAGTATGAAAAGGTTGCTTAAGTCATACCCCCAAGGACAAATTGCAGGTTTTACTAAGAAAAGGATTAAATTTACAACTTCTCTGAAAATTGCGTCAATTTATTACAAGAAAGTTCAAAATACACGCACTATGTCGAATGAAATAAACAAATTTTAAAGTAAAAACATCGGTACGAGTAAAGAAATCGGTTCTTAAGTCGTACCACCTATGTCGTAAGTGGTACCTTGAAAGCAAATGAAGCAAAAACACCTTGTATTACTCTTCTTTGAGTAAACTATTATGTCTTGAGTTAACCTGGTCGCTGCCTGTCATTCTATGCTTACCCCAGTAAAACTCTCTTCCCAACTTTAAGACTAGTGAGGCAGGAAAGCGACATTACATCTTTGTTGCCAAATGTTGCTGTATCCCTCCTTTCTTCTACTTTCTATTTGAGGAAATCGTGCTCGGGGTTTTTCTGCTGGCAGTAGGACAGTAGGTACGACTTAGACTGTGGTACGACTTGAGCAGCCTTACCCTACTACTTTTAGATAGATAAGAGGACGGCACCCCCTCTCCAAAGCTTCGCACCAGATCAACGGGAGGTTATTTGGTGCCCTACATATGATTTAACATACAACAGGCCCATATGCATGGCGGATCTTTAGTGGAGTAGGGTTTCGAACCTGGAACCTTCCGGTCCGAATACTTTTCCCGAGAACGTGAATGATATTTAAGTAATACTTGAAGGAAGAGTTTAAAATGCTTCCTTTACTGAAGTGCTAATTTATTGCGAAAGCATCAGAACTTTCTAAGAATCACTTGACACATCAACTTCTCAAACTCGTATGATTGAATAAAAAAGATTTCCAAGTTGAAAAAATGTGTATCAAAGATAAAATCTTCTTTAAATAACCTTCTCATTGAGTAAATTTGATAGATTGGATTCAAGGACGTATAGACAATAGAGAGAAAGTGAAATCCTTAAT
Organism: Araneus ventricosus; assembly: GCA_013235015.1. Classification (NCBI taxonomy): domain Eukaryota; kingdom Metazoa; phylum Arthropoda; class Arachnida; order Araneae; family Araneidae; genus Araneus; species Araneus ventricosus. The sequence goes on along the minus strand of BGPR01003382.1, from coordinate 111,197 downwards.
AAAACACAGCTCATTGTTATCCGGTGTGAAAGAAATTGTCACAACCATCTCATTTCCGCTCATGATTTAGGATTTTTAACTGAATCCTAACAAGTGTTTTCGGCATGAAAAAGCGAGAGAGCGAAAACAAATCTTTGATAGAAAAGTGGCCAGAGTGTCGTGAGTAAGAATTTAAATATGTTTCCTGAATGAAAAATAACTTAATCTATTCATTTAAAAAAATAATTTCGTTTACGAATATAACGCATTTTTGGATAATTAAAAGAGAAACAATTAGATACTGGAAGAAAATTTATCTATGTGTTTGAAATATGGATGGATAAATAAGAGTCTCCGGAAATATAACAGAAATTTGAGTGCTTCTAGAAGAATATTAAAGCTTGAAATGCTTCTTTTTATTCAGTTGTGCATCATTTACATAAATATTGTCACTCTGTGTACCGTCTTTCACTTGAAAGAAAGGAGGCGCAAATGATGGCTCAGGTTCCTTGGATTAAAATAATTTAATTTACATTCAGTTATTTACAGTAAACAGTCACAAATTCAAATATGTGAAGAAGCACGCTTATATAACTTAATTACAATAGAGCACGAACTATACAAATGATTGCAGAACTTACTAGATCTCACGCTCGACCAATTCTGAAACTGAACTTCAAAGCAGTTGTTCGCTTTTTATAACGTAGGTGAGGCTTTGAACTTTCTGGAAGTTTCTCCGTTTCTCAAGAACCAAGCTTTTCCGAGCCTCGAAACTTCGCGCTTCCCAAACAAGCATTTGCCACCGAATTCGGTTGCCAAGTCATCAAAAATGTCGCCAAGTTCCAAAATTGCTGCAACAATATGTATACATGATGAAATCAGCACTTAGAAGAAATATGAGTTAAATGTACAGACAAAAAAAAATAAATGAAGTATAATTGTAAACATTTCCACCATGTATTATCATTTTGTAATAAATTAGAAAATCTATATGATAAAGAATCATATTTATTTATTTTTGTAAAAATAGCATTAAATCTTCGATTTAAATTGTATATAGCAATGTTCTTTCAGTTCTTTTCCAATGAGATAAAATTTTGAATTTACTTTCATCATTGAAAAAAAGAAAGGTTTTTGTTTAAACTTGCAGCATGGAAATAATTTCAGGACTTCGGAAACGTCTAGAAATTTTACCCTAATCTTAAATCAAAATTTATTCAAGTCAGCAACTGAAAGATCACGTTCCCTTCAGATGAATTAAGTGTAATAGCTTTGTCGAATCTTAAGATCTTCATATCAATTAAATGACGTATTTTCCAATTTAAAGATTTGCGGATATTTTATTAGGGTTTTTGTTTGGCGAATAATATACTATGCAATATTTCTAATCAGTCTTGTGCAGTGTTTCATATATTGTGAATATTTCTAACTTTTATTTTAGTAATTCACATATCATGGGTTTATTTCTCTCATTTTTGCATTTCACATGTAAGAAAATATATCGCATCTGTATTTTCGCACTTCACATAAATCATAATGCCATTTGTTTCACGCTTGTCGTACATTTTCAGTATTCATTTTATTCTTGTTCTCTAGACATAGCGCGTTATTTTTCTTTCTTATACACTTTTATTCAACTTGACCTGTTTCATGTTTGTAAAGATGAAATTTTGTTATCGATTTTACACTCACTTCCTGATGTACTAGAGTTTTGAAATATTGTACTCTTATGTGTTCTAGATAACAGTACACTCTATTAATATTTTCAGAAATTAGTTATCAGTTAATCGATTAATTTTATTAAATTTTGAATACTTCTATGGGAAGTAAGTTTGAGAAAAATTGATCTCTGGAAATTGTACTTTCCCTGCATAGTTTTTCCTATAATTTAGTCGCTTAAGTTTAATTCCTTTCTATAATACTTTTTTCACTCGCCGAACGAACTTATTTGAATAATTATTATGCCAGCAGAAATCCACAGATATCAGAGTCCTTGAGAGATATCAAGCTCAGGCAAACCACGTGACATTCGTGGGAGTCTTTCCGTTAAAGCAGAGTGTAATGTTTTAATGCAGAGGAGATGGCTTTGGGAAATTAACTAGACCAGACATGCGATCGAGTTCGAGTCCTAACGGGCTACGGGGTCTCTCCCCTGGTAGCACGGCGGCGATGGGCGATGGCTAAGTATCTAATTACCTAGATGGCTAATTGGCTGAAAATCTAAATACTTACTGGCTAACGGTTTTCCACGTAATGTGAGTAATTAAGATTTTAGAGTGATATTTGTCTTCTCACCTAATAACGTAATGTTAAAATCCTAATAATGTCTAAACCCTAAATCTCTCTCATGCCAGCTTGTAAATAACCATATGTAAATATCTCTTTCAGACTTACGTTTTTCTTTAATAAACTTAATTAATATTTAAACTGAGTTCTTTTCAATTATATTTTTGTGTACTCCCCTAGGTGCGCGAGTTATATAATTTTCCTTTTACCTGTAAGCAGGTTTGGGAATTTAAGCACCCACTATATTAATATTGTTACGAAAATCGTCCGGTGAATGCACGGTGACAACAATCCAACAAGGAGGATAGTTTAAAAATGGCGCTTTATGCCAGGAATATTCCAGAAAAACACGAAACACAGGAAATAACAGCTTTTGTACAAATTAGCAACAAAAACACATAGCAAATCACTAATAATAATAATAATAGTAACAACACTTTCATTACCGCTCAGCGTCTATCAGCTCACCAACTTGCACTGCGGACAAAACTCCAAAGAGATCCATAGGCGTTTAAACACATTCCAAAGACGTTCCAACGTCTCAGCATCTCCGGGTTTTTATGCCTTCTCCGACAGGATGTGATGTCACATAAAATCATCTAGTACATTCTCTATATGTCTGTTCCTAACAGAGATTGGACGAAAATTATATTGTTTTCGAGGATCTTCATTTCGACGCCATAGTCGCCAAAATGGTCGCCAAGGTCGGGGGTTAATGGTTTCCGTTCCCCCGGCATCCAATAAAACCTCTGTAAATGTATCTTTTCAATCATAAGACTAATTTTGCCAAAATTACAGGTTCGTAACTAAACTGAAAATATTTCTACTTTTCAGTACACTAATAGAAATGTGTTTTAAAAAACTGTTTTCATAAAATTTATTATATAACCTTGCAGTTAGTTAATTCTCTTTAGATTCATTCTTGTTTTGACTCACAATGTAATTTTTCTCCTTTCATTTTTATGAGTCATTCAGTATAATTTTTGTGTTTTTTTCAATGAATTCCAAGAACATTTATATGAAACCGGAGAGGTTCCAAATGAGCTCTCGCGTTGCAGATGTGTAGTGGTGTTAGGATGCTAAGAATTGAAATTGAAGCAAATAAGGAACTTAAAGTCGTTCACTCTTTCGAAATTTTGTTTCACGACATTCAATCCTCTTCTTCAAAACTTCTAGGTAGCACTTACAACACAGATAGCGAGTGAAGGAATGGTCGCCGACTTCTTAATCTACTAATTTGACAAATTTAAGGATAAATTACAAAAAATAATTAATTAATTTAAGCAAATAAGGATATCTTTCCTTCCATTTTCTCATGTGTATTTTTATGTTACAGACTTTTGGCTCTCTATATATGTCTAATAGTTGAATGATTTATATCTTTCACGATAAATGACACAAGTATCATGATTTATGTCTTTCAGAAATTATCTTAATTAATTTCACCATACAGAGAGAAAAGAAGAAATATTCCACCTTAAAAAATTCTTCTTCTTATGTTTACAAAAATATGCTTTAGAAATTCTTCGAAAAATTAAGACATATTTTCTTAAGCATACTGTTACAAACATGGAAAGTTGCTTCCCAGCAAAATGTGAATCTTATGGTTGGGAAGAGACTTTTACAGGATTAAGTATGGAATGACTGACAGTAGCCACGCCTGGACCCTTGACCTTGGCGATTTGGCGACGAAATATGGCATCTCAGAGGTGTTGGAATTTTCTCGATATCTCTATTAGGAGAGTAGATACGCTTGAATGCACTAGATGATTCCATGTGATATCATGGCCTGCCGGGGGAGACTATATAAGGAGAGCACTTGGATCATGGAATGAATGTTGATCGGCTAGGATCACCTTGGAGAGCGAACGTCCTTGCTCTCTTTGGAGTTCTATCCGCTGTGGGAGCTAGTAAGCTCTCAGACGCTGAGCGGTATTGAGAACGGTGTTGATCGACTGGTACGACTTTGGAGTTTCGTCTGGAGTGCGAGATAGAAAGCTGGTGAGCTGAGCGCTATTGAAAGTGCTGTTATTGACGTTATTAGTGATTTGCTGACTGTTTGTGTTGTTAGATAACAAAGTGCTGATTACCTGTGAATTGTTGTCTGTTTACATTGGCAATCTGTGCAAGATCTATTGTTTCCTGTTACCTGTGCTTCCTATTTTCCTGCATATTTGTGAATAAACCTTCATTCTCCATTATCCTGCGAGTTGGACTGTTTACACCATACACCCACAGAACAATTTTTGTAACAATATATTTTCATGATAATCCGACCAGGAATATAGAATACTCCAAAAACATTTGGTTAAGTTATAAATGATAGCTGAGCGAAGCAAAATAATTCCTTTTGGGTATCGAATAATCCGGAAAGCCGCGTTTATATTATAGAAGGAGTGTTTTAGATGAGTATTATATTTGCAAACCAGTGGGTTGGTAAGGTGAACTTATTCTTCAGCTATCATGACCAGCAATTTTTAATTAATATTTCGATTTTTTTTAAGGAAGGCCGTGTACAATATCCCCGTTGACTGTGAGTAGAGCTCATTACAAGACTCTGTTACCACAAAAAAGCTTTAGAAAATGTCCAAGAATCCTTAAGTTGACAATTCAAAATTTATGTTATCGTTTTTCTTTTTCTCATCTACACTGGTGTAAAAAATTAAGGAAAATTTCGTAAAATGCGAGAAATTTGCAATTAATACGAAAACTATGCTTCGAAATCAGTTCTGGAGAATTGTGTGACATTCAATAGAGTATCATATACATATTACAGTGAAGATTCGGTCACGAGGGCAATTAGGGGGACCACCAGAAAGGGATGAAGGCGAAAATGGAGTTTCACCCATCCTGTTTCACAGAAAGCTGATAACGGGATGCAACTTTTATCAATTGTTATTTTTGATATGCATAACATTTAAATGTATTTTCATAAACACAGCACAAATATTCGGGAAAATATAAAGGTTTTCTTTAAAAATCCCAAATTTTTCCACATGTAGTTTGCTTATACCATGCGGAGTTTTCATTCAAATTATACCAAATTTGCAGAACACTCGACAATATGTTTCAGAATTATTGTATTAAAATCTCAAGTAAATACGTTGAATATTAGAGGAAATATGAGTGTTTGTACTAAATACTTTTTTTACTGCGCATGTGAGGGACGCAGAGGAATTTTTCTTTCATAAATTCAAATCCTGATATATAGAGAAACTTTGAAAAATTCCAGTTGAATCCCATTAAAATTCAGGCGGATATCGGCATTTCAGTGAGGGGAATTTCAATTTATCTTGAAGAGAAGCTAAATGATGACGGTTCTTGCACAAACTAATATTTTCTAAACTTGAATATTCGAATGGTATTCGAAGAAATGCAATTTAAATGATGTATTTAATTTATAATTGTACATGGTGGTGGTATTCATGATATTCAATTTTCCTAAAATCAATGTTACTGTTCGAAGATTCAAATTTAAAAAATATTAGTTTGTAAAAGAACCCTCATCACTTAGCTTCTCTCAAAGAGAAATTTAAATTCACCTCATTGAAATGCCGACAGTTTCTGAATTTTAGCGGGATTCAACTGCAATTTTTTGAAGTTGCTCTATATATCTAGCTTTGAAGTTATGAAAGAAAAACTCCGCTGCGTCTCGCACATGCGCAGTAAAAAATTATTTAGTACAAACACTCATATTTCCTGTAATATTCAACGTATTTACTTGAAATTTTACTACAATACTTCTGAAACATATTGTCGAGTGTTCTGCAAATTTCGTATAATTTGAATGAGAACTCTGCATGTTACAAGCAAAACACATGCGGAAAAATTTGGGATTTTTTATAGAAACATTTATATCTTCCCGAATATTTGTGCTATGCTTACAAAAATACATGTAAATATTATGCACATTAAACCATAACTTTCGATAAAAGTTACATCTCGTTATCAGCGTTCTGTGAAACAGGATGGGTCAAACTCCATTTTCGCCTTCATCTCTTTCTGTTGGCCCCCTAATTGCCCTCGTGACCGAATCTTCACTGAAAAATGTGTATGATACTCGATTAAATGTCACACGATTCGCCAGAACTGTTTCGAAGCATAGTTTTCGTATTAATTGCAATTTTCTCGCATTTTACGAAATTTTCCTTAATTTTTTACACCAGTGTACTTTAAAGGTTTGTTACTTTTCATTTGACTTGTTTTAATTTTATTTTTCCATAAACATCCCATGCCAAAACAATTTATTATCATTTCCACTTCTAACTTTTCTAATTTTTTTATGAATCTTTTAAAATCTTATCGGAGTTTTTACAGAATTGAAAATTTCTTCTAAATATAAAATGCAATACGTAAAAGATGTATATTGTAAATAATATTAAAATGTTTTTACTTTGTTTCATGGTACGCATTTGAAATTTATTTTTAAATACACATTTCATTAGTATTTTTCTAATCATAGTCATTTACCTTGGCTCAAATTTACGAAGTCTCTCTCAAAGAAGTCTTCGAATATCTTAATTTATTGCTGTTTATTTCCAATTTGATTGCAGTTTTTAAATAGTTGCAGTTTTGTTATTTGTGTGACTTCCATGATTCTTCTCTAGTAAGCAGTAGAAGCAACAATTTACAACTCTATTACACTACGACGAAATTCTAAACACTATTTAGCGTTAAGGTATTGGGTCATCAAAATTTTTCACATTTTTATAATATCTTGGAATATTTTATCTCTTTTTTTAATTAGAATATATTAATACGCGCTCTCAATATTGCGAATATTACTTCAAGCTGACTTTTCCCTCTCATGTGAATAGAATACCTCATTTTCATGCTCTAGCCCACAAACTAAACCACACTCTTTCCATAATTTAATGTGCATATCATTTATAAATTCGTGGCTTGATGTAGCTATATTTAATTATGCTCGCGTTTAAATGAATTGCGTTTAAATGCTCGAATTTAAGTGTGTAGAATTGCAGAGTGTTCCTGAATTTATCCCAAAAATTAGAGACTTAATAATGTAAGTAACGAGATCAACTTTAGTATAGGAATCGAAGTAGCAAATCATTTATTCAGTTCAAAGGCAAAACAATAACATACGCTGATTAATAGTTAAACAGAAATGTGAAGCAAACTTAAAAATTGATGATTCATTTTCAGATCGTAAAATCGCTGCCCGAAGTGTTGTCAGAAATCGTATATGGCAGAGGCAAATGAAGGATTGTCTCATTCTCTAAAAGATTCTGAGCCTAGAATTTATCTTGTTTGCATCAACAACGATGTTGGCTTCATGATCTTCCAGAGAACAAGTAGGCATATCGCGCGGTAATGTTTTTCTGTGTCTTGAAAGAGGAAAAAACCCTAATGGATCATGATCTGGAAGTCAAGATACATGTCAGCCATGTCCATTCCTACATCTGGGATGAAATTCATTAAAATACATTTTAGACTATTGTGTCATTATTTATTGTTGTAGCAGAACTTTGAAATATGCCTCACTATATACTTAATAATTATGAGTATAAAAATTCAAAGAACTAAATTAGGGAAAAAATAATTGGTGGCAATAATTACAGAGTCATATGGGGTGTCTAAATACTAAAAGAAGTAGAAAATCTTATTTTACTAAACAGTTACAATTAATAAAATTTAACAAAATATATTAAAAATTAATTAAAACTTTTGTATTATACAGAATGGCGCATATGCAGCAACTTCTAATAAAATACAAATGCAGATAATAGAAAAGAAAAAAGAAAAAAAATATACAGAAGAAAAAGAAGAAGTAAACAATGATGGTAACAATACACCTTTTTGCGCGCCCAACGCAGCAGCATCCAGTGATTGCATCAACAAAATTGTTCTACAATTAACCAACAAATCACTATAGAATTGAACAACAAAAAATTCTCTAATAATTAAAATAATTAAAACACATAAAAGAAAAGAATTAGAAAATAAAAGAAAATACAATCAAAGTGGAAGAAATGGAAAATAACTTTATTTTACTAAAATAACAGCTAAGACAACTCACAAAGAAAATAAATCACCGGAAAAAAATGGAGTCGAATAACTTTTAGGCACAATTAGGATATTTCAATGATGTCTTGAAAAGAGCAAAATCACAATTTTTATTCAATCTCCAGCTGTTCTCTGCCCTTTTAAAATCTTGGAAAAATCCTTTAGCTTCTGTGAGTCTATCACAGACGTACTATTTTCGTCGTTTCGAACTTTCTTTTTATCTGTAACCGAACTTCAGCCCTCTAGATAAGTTCGGTTTCTCTCACATCTCGATCAACTCCTCTTGATCGCTCTTTTGATCTTCTAGATGGAGCTGGTAGACTACCTTTTTCTTATTGTTTATTCACTGGATAGAGGGCATTACACGTCACAAAGTAGCAAGAAGCCTTTGCTCTCACTTTCATCGACTGGAATCGAGGCAGCCAGAATTACGAGTTTCCGAAGGGGGAATCCTTGAAATTCCAAGTACAGACATTCTACAAAAAATTGGAAGAGTTCTCTCCTTGATTTACTTCTGCAAAAGAAATGCACTTATAACATGTAGTCAGAAATAATTGTGCCTATGTAGTGCGCAGCCAAATATTTTTGATTGGCATTGAAGAAATTCTTCTAAAAGAATCCAAAATTCCTTTTTCCGCTAATGATTTGGAGCTGTCGTGTTTTCAGTTTATAATTATGTTGTTTCTTGCCAATAACTTTGGCAATATTTTTCGGAAAACAAAATTATTTATATCATCTAAAATTACGTTTAAATCACCGGATCATCATCACCAAAATACGTCATGATAATAATGAAGATGTAATGTCACTTTCCTGCTTCGCTAGTCTTATAGTTGGGGAGGGAGTTTTACAGGGGTAAGCACGGAGTGACAGGCAGCGGTCAGGCCTAGATCCCTGACCTGGCGACAAACTTGGCGACTTTGGTGACAAATCGAAGACACCCGAAAATGCTATTACTTTCTCGATATTTATATTAGGGGCCGAGATCCAGGTTTTTATCAAAATTCTAAGTGACGTCACTGGCCTATCTGGGAGAGTATAAAAAGACCGCGCTTGGATCACAGAGGGTGTGTTGATCAACTGGAAAGACTTCGAAGTTTCGTCTGAAGTGCGAGCTTGAAAGCCGGTGAGCTGAGCGCTATTGAAAATGATGTTATTGTCATTATTAGTGATTTTCTGACTGTTTGTGTTGTTAAATCTGAAAATGCTGAACTGTTTTTACCTGTGAACTGTTGTCTGTTTGCATTGCTAATCTGTGCAAGATCTATTGTTCCTGTTACCTGTGATGCGTGTTTTCCTGCATATTTGTGAACAAACCTTAATTATCCATTATTCTGCGTGTTAGACTGTTCACATCATACACCCACAGAAAGATTTTTGTTACAATACATTTCGATGACAAGGAATTCTATGCTTTTTCTCCTCCATTTTCTGCTACAATGGAATTTGGCTGATTCCGCCGTTTTTAATTCCCATTCGTCCATAATTAGATATTTTTCTCGTGTACTTTGAATTTCGTATTAACTTAATATTAAAATATCTTCCATAATTTAAATAAACTATGATAAAATTGGTAAAGTTAAAATTAGTCCTTCCCATTTCTATACCTGGAAGTAAATCATGCATTCCATGAGTTTAACCCGTTTAGAGTTTATATATGAACGTTATTTTTTCTTTAGTTGAATCACACTTTATTTGTAGATACGAAGAATGACTTAATTCGTTGTGTTTGAATTTACAATTGCATTTCAATGATGTGGAAGATAATCAAAAATCAATTCCCTTTTTTACTTTCTCGAATACGAAGTATACAAAGAGAAAGTATTGTATTCGTCAAAAAATTCGAACTCGAGATTTTGATGAACCTCCCTGAGTCCGAAAAACGCAGTTTTGGAATTTGTCTTTCTGTCTGTTAACACGATAATTCAAAAAATATTAAAGCTACAGGGATGAAATTTCGTATGTGGTCTTTACACATCATTTGCAGGTATCTATAAAATTTTGGACAAAACCTGTTCAAGGGAAGTCTGTCTGCCTGACCGTGTTCATTTGAACACGATAATTCGAAAAGTTAAATAGCTAGGTGGGTAAAATTTGGTACACAGTTCAGGAATGTAGGTTTATATCAAATTTTGGACCAAATCCGTCAACGCTTTGACTGTCTGTCGGTCTGTATAATAGCATACTTCCGAACACTATAGCTCATAAACTCAAAGACTTAGATAAATGAAATATAGTGTGTGGACTTCTAATCCTAATTGTAGACTCTTGCCAAATTTTCTTTTCAATCGGTTGGAAAAAATGCGTTCAAATCACATACCGATTTTCTTCACCTTACGCAACGTCATTTGCGTATGTCGCGCGCCAAGGGAAACTCGCTTTATGCCGTTTGCCTTATTTTTTTCTCTACCTGTGTTAGTGACGCTTGGTGTGTTTTACGGCAGATTGGATTATTTTCTTTCCACATGTGATAGGAAATCGTCCATGTTAGTGCCGCTCTATGTATTTCCCTTCCATCCTAGTTGGACGGATACGAGAAAGTTATGGGGAGATCACTTCCGTTATTTGTATAAAGTAATTCGAATGTAAAAGTCATAAAATTCCTAATTTATTCGAATAAGTAAATGAGCAGTTTGATAAGGAAATGATGACATATTTAGAATATCAGTATAAAGTATTTTTATTGGATTGGCTAAGTTTTTGAAAAATTAAGTTTTTATTAGTCAAACAAGGCATATTTTATAGATTTAATTTTTTTTTTTATAAAACTTAACAACACAGGATAATCTAGTTGGTAACAGAAACAAATATTGATTCAACGTAAGTGCACTCTCTATATTTAAGATATATTACATGGTTTCGTATTCCAGTTCAGTTCCATAGTTTACACTGTTGCAAAAATGTAATGTCGCTTTCCTGCCTGACTAGTCTTATGTTTGGGAAGAGAGTTTTACAGGGGTAAGTATGGGATGGCCTGGCCTGGATCCCTGACCTTGCCGACGAACTTGGCGGCAAATTTGGCGATCTTGGCGACAAATCTATGATTCCAGAAAATGCGATTTTTTTCTCGATATCTCTATTAGGAAAGAAAATACGCTTGAATGTACGAGAAAACTCCATGTGACGTCACGGCCTGTCGGGTAGACTATAAAAGAACCGCACTTGGATCACAGAGCACTTAAGGGCCTCGCTTGGATCAGAGAGAGTAGTGTTGATCGAATGGAACGACTTTGGAGTTTCGTCCGCAGTGCGAGCTAGAAAGCTGGTGAGCCGAGCGCTATTGAAAGTGCGGTTATTGTCATTATTAGTGATTTGCTGACTGTTTGTGTTGCTAAATTTCAAAGTACTGAACTGTTATTACCTGTCAATTGTTGTCTGATTACGTTGCTAATCCGTGCAAGATCTATTGTTTCCTGTTACCTGTGCAACGTGTTTTCCTGCACATTTTTGAATAAACCTTCATTCTCCATTATCTTGCGTGTTGGACTGTTTACACCATACACCCACAGAACGTTTTTGTAACAATACATACAAGTCAACTACAGCACGGATTTTCTTTTTATGTCTGTTCTATAATTGCACCGAAACTAATTCTGATCAGAAGGAATTCAATTTAAAAGGACAAAGAGAAATTTACTCATGAAATTTATGAAATAAATTATGCAGACTCTTACAAATACATCATAACTATTGATAAATAAAAAAGTGCTAACACAATTTAAATAAATGCGTATAGATAAAAAAACGCACTCGCAACATTCAAAAGATTAATGCTAATTACGCAATGTTCACAACCTCTTTCAAAGTACAGCAAACTAGCCGTGATTAATAATTGAATGAAAAGTTTTCCTCAATCGCCCTTTAAAAATGCTATAGTGCGATGAGAAAATTGAGAAACTCTTCATGATTCAAAGTGATGTCGACGCTATGGTATTTGAAACTATAAGATTCTTTCTTTATGTTGAAATTTGGCATGAAATCGACAAATCACGATTCCTGGGCAGTAAATGTTCTCTAAACCTTGCTTTGTCATTATACATCCGTGTACTAATGTCTTCCGACCTTCTTTTCTTTCTCACTGGAAAGAAGAAAAAGAATTCATGGACATGATCAGTGGACGTAAATTTATTTATAGTAGATTAAAAAAATAATTTACAACTGACGAGAGACAATAGTCTAAAGCAAATAGATGTCATTGAGGCAGTGGTGAATACAGGGGGGGGGGGGGGGTGGGGCCACCACCCCCCCCAGAGCCAAACCAAAATTCTTGATTTTATTTAAAATAAATACAACTGTTTTTTTTTTTAATTTCCCTCTTTTAAAAAAATAATAAAAACGTTTCAACATTACTTCCTGGCTATACAGGCTCGAAAATTTTCCTACTTTTGTAGTCATTCCCCTTGTATTTGTAGTTTTGACGCGGTCGAAAACATTTTTTGGTTAGGTATTTCATTGTAACTTTTATTAAATTATCGAAAGTATTGTATTGTTCTTTACGACTCTTATTGTCAGGTGAGTAAAGTCTATAAAGTTAAACAGTTTTGGTTTGCTTTAGCCTTGAGTTTTGACATTCGTCACAACGGTACAAATTTTTTTGCCCTCAGTCTCCTCTCCCCAGACCCAAATCCTAGATTCGCCACTGCATTGAGGGCAAAATGAAACGGACGCTTGCAATCATTTTAGAATTTTTATAAAAAAATTTTTTCCCGATTTCTATGAGAGTCCAAAGTTCTCAGAGAAATCAGAATCCATTATGAGGAAGTTATTTTGTGTTTGGGTAACTTGGGTAACTCCTATATTTCTACCTCTGGAATATAATTTAAAAAAATACAAGCAAATATAAATTACGAGGGGGGGGGGGAGAAAAATGTGAACAATGAATTTGCCAATTTTGTCGAATATCTCCCGAAAGGCAAGATGGATTTTCTTTGAACTTCGACCATGGGAAGTAGAGGCTCGAACTCACATTTTACAGTGAAGATTCAGTCACAAGGGCATTTCGGGGACCGACCAGAAATTGATGCAGAAGAAAAAAAATCTAGTCTCACCCCGTTTAGCAGAAAGCTGATACTGATTGGAAACTTTTATCAATGATTTTGTTTGAGGTGCGCAATATTTACATGCATTTTTATAAAAACAGGACGAATATTCGGGAAGATATAAAGGTTTTCGTAAAACATCTCAAATTTTTCCGCTTTTTTTTTGCTTATAACATGCAAAGTTTTCCACCAAATTATACGAAACTTTAAGAATATTCGACAAAATATTAAAAAAGTATTGTATTAAAATTTGCTTTAAATACCTTTAATATTAGAGGAAATATGAGTCTTTGTAAGAAATAATATTTTACTGCGCATGTGCGAAACATATCGTAATTTTTCTTTCATAACTTTAAGGCCAGATACATAAGGCAACTTTTACAAAAATTCCAGTTAAATACTGTTAAAATTCAGAAAGATAATGGTAATGCAACGAGGTGAATTTTGGTTGCACTCTAAGACAAGCTAAACGATGAGGGTTCTTGCACAAATTGTTATTTTTTAAACTTGAACCTTCGAACAATAATATTGAATTTTATGAAAGTTGGACATCTTGAATATTCATGTATACTTATAAATTAAGTACATTATTTAAATTGCATTTCGACGATAACTATTAGAAGATTAGAGTTAAAAATATCAGTTTGTGCAAGAACCCTCAGCATTTAGCTTCTCGTAGAGTGCAATCAAAATTCACCTTTTTGTAATGCCGGTACCTTTTTAAATTTTATCCGTATTTAACTGGAATTTTTATATGAGTTTCCCTAAACATCTGGCTTTAAAGTTATGAAAGAAAACTTACGTTACGTTTTGTACATGAGCAGTAAAATATTATTTACTACAAGTACTCATATTTATTCTAATATTCAAGGTAATTACTTCACATTTTAATACAATATTTCTCTATTGTATTGACAAGTATTCTGTAAGTTTCGTAAAATTTTGATCAAAACTCTACCTATTATCAACAAAATCACGCGAGGAAATTTGGGATTTTTTAAGAAAACCTTTATATCTTCGCGATATCCGTGCTATTTTTACGAAAATGTATGCAAATATTGCTCACATGAAACAAATCCATTGATGAAAGTTTCAAATCATTATCATTTTACTGATAAACAGGTGAGCCCAGATTTTTCCTTCTTCATCAATTGGTCTGTTCCCTGAATGCCCTCGTGACCGAATCTTCACTGTGAAATGTGAGTTCAAACCTCTACTCTACATGGTCGAAGTTCAAAGAAAATCTTTTCTGCCTTTCGGGACATATTTTAAAAAATGGGCAAATCCTGAAGTGTTCGTATTTTTCTGTGACCCACCTATACTCAGGATATTGCAATTTATATAAAAAAATTATACAATTTTTTAAAAAATAGCACGGATATCTTCCCGAATATCCGTGCTGTTTTTACGAAAATGTATGCAAATATTGCTCACATGAAACAATTCCATTGATGAAAGTTTCAAATCGTTATCACTTTCCTGATAAACGGGTGAGTCCAGATTTTTTTCCTCTTCATCAATTGGTCTGTTCCCTAAAGGCCCTCGTGATCGAATCTTCACTGTGAAATGTGAGTTCAAACCTCTACTTTACATGGTCGAAGTGCAAAGAAAATCCTTCCTGCCTTTCGGAGGATATTTTTAAAAATGGGCAAATCCTAAAGTGTTCGCATTTTTCTATCACCCACCTGTACTTAGGATATTACAATTTATATAAAAGATGATAAAATATTTAAAAAATAAAACTTTAGAATTCTCAAACTCTGAATGCAGTGAAACCCCGGTTAACCGAACTCTGGTTAACTGAAACTCGAGTTATCCGAAATGCCTATTTAATCCCAAATCCATCTTCTCCAGCTCCATACATGTGAGCAGATGGTCTGGAGTAGATTGGTGTGTATTGCACTTGAGGCACACAGGAAAGACCTTTTGTCCCTGTACATATGAAAGTGTGCGAGTATGTTCGCTAAAAAATCTTGTTATGGTTGTCTGCAATTTCCTATCGCCATACTGTGAATCTTCCTGATTAATGTAAATAACAAATCTTCGAATCATTTTAACGCTCCCAAATGCTTCCACTGATATGAAAGACGCTGGCTAAAATATAAAAATGTCGCCCAGCCTTATCTTATCGGCTTGTGTAGAAACACAGATAAGAAAAGCGCCACGTGATGATTATTAACCAATGATTTTTCGGACACCCCTAGTGTCTGAAACAGTAATTATGAAACGCTCCTACGAGCGACGAACTGCCCGAACGAATTTCGATTCCGTTATCAGTTTCTTGGCGAGTAAGCAGTCGAAACTGGTTTTTGACTACAAAAGTGTTTTAAGGAGCGTTTTTCTGTACTAAAAGATCGGAAAAGTGAATTTTTACATTCGCTCCCTTTTGGAGCCCAGAAAACGCTCAACTGAATTTAGCGTGCAAAAAACACACACTGTACTGCACGGAAATAATTGCGAAGGCGAAACTTTTTTGCAACGATATCCCCACTCTTTTCTTTTAAGCCTCCCCAAGAAGGATAACCGGATATAGGCATTTCTGATTAACTCTAGAATGCTAAGACTAAAATTAATGGGCATTAACAAAATAGTAATTACGATATTGTTTACCTGTGCCTATCAGGGGCATTGGGCCCGAATGAAGGTTAATTTTAATAAAAAAACACATTAAGTTAGCCTGTATTGAGAGAGTTTTGAATTCGTTTTACACTCAAAGAACACTCATTTTCAGAATTACATGTTGCAATTAGATACAAAATAGTAATAGATGTCTACGGCTTAACCGAAAAATCGTTATCCAAATTGGCTCCCCCCCTTTAGTTTGGTTAACCGGGGTTGTACTGTAATTTAATACGCTTAAACTAATGAGAATTTATTTTCTTCTCCTTAACCTTCGGATGACCAAGTGAGGTCATAAAACGACCTCAACGCCAGTTTTTGTGAAATATTTAATTTTAAAAAAATTGTAGTGCTTTCATAATTTTTATATTATTTTATTATGAATTCTTCTTAGTTATCGATAGCCCCATGAAAAAATAAATATATATAAAAAAATTGCATTACCTTCTGCCAAGCGAAGTCAGTGCCTTGTGTGTCCTAGAACACTCGACAAAAAAGAACTACCAAGAAATGTGGAAAGTGCAATCAATTTGTTTGCAAAAATCATGTAAATATCATAATATGTCATGAGTGTAAGAATCAAAATGATTATTAAGTTCGATTGAACATTTTGCATTCGAATTCCTAATCCTAATAAGAATTAATCATCATTCTATTTTTGAAGAATTTTTTTGCAATTATATTGCATTTTCTGTTTTTTTCTATGGCTGCAACTCTTACTTGTATATTATTAAGTACAGGGTGATTTTTTAAAACTGACAGTACTCAGAGCCTTATGTGGCTCGATCTAAGAGCTGAAATGCCACCAAATTTGGTAGGGTGACTAATGACGACATGTGAACAAAAATTCTGTAATAAAAAAAAATTAGTTCCGAAAGTCGCTGATGGGGAAAATGTGGCGTTGTTGTAGTCTACACAACTGTGAATTAGACAAATGAAAAACAAAGAAACAAATTTCAGTGCAAAACTGCTATAATACAGCAAATTAACTTCCCCAAAGAGTTACAGAGATGAAATTACAATGCATCATAACCCCAGACCTCTTTCAATGTGACTACCCTTCTCGTGGACCACACATTGCATTCTGTACACAGCATTCTAGACGACTGAAAGTAACGCGTCACCAGGAATGCTTAACACAGTCCGTAATATGTTGTCCTTTAAGGTCGTTAACTTCAGGACGCCACCATTATAGACCTTAGACTTCAAATAACCCCACAGGAAAAAGTTGCATGAGATTAGATCCGAGGAGAATGGACATGAAAAATGTTGTTTACAGGATGCAATGTGTGGTCCATGGGAAGGGTGGTCGCATTGAAAGGCCATCATATGCCCTTGCAGAGAAAGTAATCCTATTGAATAAAGAACTATGGTGTACTGTTATTTCATCTCTGTAATCCTTTGGGGTACTTAATTTGCTGTATTAAAGCGGTTTTGCACTGAAATTTCTTCATTGTTATTCATTTATCTAATTCTCAGTTGTGTAGACTACAAAAGCGTCACATTTCCCCCATCGGCGACTTTCGAAACTATTTTTTTATTACATTATCTTTTCCCCATGTATTCATTGGTCCCCTACCAAATTTGGTGGCACTTCAGCTGATAGATCGGGAAATATGCCTCAAGCCAATTTGGCAGGTTGGTTCGGAGTGGGTTGCGTAGTGTAGCTGATGGATCAAGCTACAGAAGGCTCTGAGTACTGTCAATTTTAAAAAAATTACCCTGTACTTTAAAAGCAATGTTTTGGGTTTTATTTGTATGTAATACATGTTTTTTAACATGGGGTCGCTGAATGACGCAAACGAAACGAAAAAAAACCTTTCTTCTTTTTTTAACTTATAATAGTGCGCAAAAGTTGCCTTTCGATGCAAAAAAGACAAAAATAAATTTTGATGGCAAACGGAACACGTCTTGAGGTGCCGCAAGTACGACAAATTTTCATAAATTTGAAAAATTTTACTCTATTTCAATCTATTTTTCTAATTTCTCATTTGCAGTAAAAAGTTCAAATTAAATATTTTGTACTTTTTATTCCTTTTTAATTATAGAAAAAACTTTTTAAGGTGTTTAAAACCTATTGTGAGTATATAAAAATATTAATTATTAGCCAAATACTTTCAAGGAATCGGCTATTTATTAAAAGAGAATATGCTGTTTCTAATCTGGAATTATTTCTCTGTTATACATTTAACTGACGGAAAACGCTTACAAGTTCTTTATGCATTCTTGTAATTCCTGTTGTGTAAAAATGTATTTTGTGTTTTGTCAATCAACCGATAATTATCGGTAATGATTATAAATGATAAAGTTAATGGGGGAGAATTTTTAGTACTGTGAGGTGATATTTGTTTGTGGAACGAGTTCTTGCTAGCTCAATAAATTTAATATTTGTATTTTCTTACAGCCCATATTTTTTCTTGTACTATCGACATAAAAAGACTAGTAACACGTGCATATATTTTCCTTAGATGCGAGTGAAAAAAGGCATGTTAAAATATCTATGTAAATATAGAAAATTTTTGCTTAGTTTTATCGTTAACTATAGAATACCGATAATTTGTTTATAATTGAACCTCTTCCCCTTGACGAATTTAATCCAAAATTTGATTACTTACAAGTTTGCCGTAAATACCAAACATCTTTACTTTTGTTCGTTGTGGTTTTTAAAATTATCTTGTTCACATACGAACAGACAGGTCCAAAAATGTTTCTTTTGGACTCAAGAAAGTCTAGAAAGTGAAAAATCCAAAAATATACTGGTTGAATTTTTTTGATTATTGCAATACTTTCTCTATATATCTACTAGATCGAGAAAAGAAAGACAGTAGAAATAGCAGTGAAGTATTTAGGGTAAGTGGCCGCCAAGCCTTAATATGACTTTTTCGCTGTTTGCGGTCATTAGTGCCTTAAAAAGTGTAAATGGCGCCCAGTGAAAACGCATTTTCGTTTTGCTCCAACATATTGGGCATTCAAAAGTGACAAAACCTTACTGACGTTTAGACTCCATGACGCGTCATGGTTATAGTTGTAGACAAATATACCTTAGCCCTTCTTTGCAAACAGATGTCTAGCAAAATACCATTCTTACAACAAAAATACTGAAAAGAGTTGCTGAAAGTAGAATCTATGACCTGAATCCACAATTCTCACCAGGCAGGGATGGAATGGATGGATTGGGAGCCACGTACTGTGGTGTTGATTTTGTTCCGCAAAAAATGTCGGGCGACGAGATATTCTACTGAGGTCGTAGGTGTCTTGTCCATCAACTGCTTCATGCCAAGGGGGTGAATATTGCAACTATGCATAACAAAACGACTGAACATTTTGTCTCATTTCTAAGAAAAATAAAAACAATTATTACTGTCTTTATTAAGTCGATAGCATAGGAAAAATAAAGCTATAAAGAATAATAAAGACTTCATTTTTTGATTTGGCAAGAGCTCGCAACTCTAGCAAATGAAATCTCACAGTACTAATCCTTCTCCGGCTAAAATATAATATTTCAAGATAAAAAAGAATATTAATATGAATACACAGTTTCACATTCCATTGTAAATCAAAATGCAAGCAATACACAAACGAATACTGGAATAACGAACAATAAAGTTAACTCTATTCATTATCTTGTAGCGGTTACAATTCACTGACTTCTCCTTTTTATGGTAGGTGGCGCTACTAGAGCCATCCGGGTTTCTCCCATGATGCCTCTCTCTCTTCTTTTTCTGTGTACTTGTCTTGTGTTGCTGTTCTGTGTCTTGCGTCTTGTACCTTTTAATGTACTGTGTCGTGGAACTTAGCCATCTAATAAAAATGGTTCATGAAATTGAATTAATTCTTCAACAGCGGCATTCCATATAAACATGAGTCTCGTCCCTCTACAATCTTTTATTGGCAAAACACAAAATACATTTTGTTACATAACAGTAAATGATGGCGGAAAGTCGGGGGTGCTTTCTTCCCACACTCTCTGGGAGAAATTAAATTTTAATTCATTTTAACTCCCTAAAACGAAGAATTACAAAAAAAGCAAAGGAATGTGGCGAAACCAGCTAATTTTGTAGCTAAATTTTTTAATTTGTTGTCTACCTTCTATACTCCCAGATACTTTTAGTTGCCTAAATTTTTTTTCCACCGCTCCCCCAACACACACTTATAACTTCTAATCGCAGCTACTGGTGATAACAACAAGTATACATAAAGTACTTGTAAGCATTTTTCGTCAGCTAAAAGTATAACAGAGCAATAATTCCCAGATCAGAAAACTGCATGTTTTCTCTTTCCATAACCGATTTCTTGCACATTTTTGGCTAATAATCAATATTTTTATTTACTCACAACAGGTTTTAAACACCCTAAAAACGTTTTCCTATTAATAAAAAGAATAAAATGTACAAAATATTTAATTTTATCTTTTATACTTCAAATGAGAAATTAGAGAGAAAGGTTGAAATAGAGCAAAATTTTCAAATTTATGAAACTTTATCGTTCTTGCGGTACCTCAAGATATGTTCCGATTGCCATCAAAATTTATTTTTGTCTTTTTTGCATCAAAAGGCAACTTTTGCGCACTATTGCAAGTTAAAAAAAAGAAGAAAAAATTGTTCCATCCAACGTCACATGGCCTTTCATGTTTCGAATTTCCGCCTGGTCATCCAAAGGTTAATATGGTTCTTATTTTAAATACTCGCGTCGGAAATGAAATAAGACAAATCTCAGCCAAAAGATCCACTGCTTTCATTTTTTAATTATTTATTGACGGTTTTTAAAATAGAATAGTAGACAAAGTATGACAGTTATTTAAGATATTCTTGCAGAAGATTAACGTGTGATGTCAGGAATTTTTGTTAGTACTCTTTTCGTACATACTTACGTTGAGGCTAAATGTTGCCGACAGGTTCTCCCTGATTAAGAAGCTGGAAATCATTGGGAAACTGTTATAAATCACAGAACGAATGCTTTCGAAACGTGAAACATTCCTATAAATAATGTAGCAATCTAGGGGAACGGAATTATCAGCGTCGTCTTGCAACGTCACTAATTGAATGACTGAACTTTAAGGACTGATCACTTGCTAGTTCCGGCAGGATAATGGGTAATTTGTCGATATACCGCATTCTTTAAGTGGGTCCATTGGAAGAAAACGTACAGATTGAAATCCAGAAAAGTGACTATCCACATCTTTTCAAGTGGCAAGCGTATAGTGAAATCAAAATATTCCTACAGGAAAGTTAAAACCTAACTTGTCCGATGAGACAAAAGACCTAACCCTCTTCAACAGATTATTCTGGATAAAACGTTCAAAGCATTAAGGATGTTCCCAAATTCATGCAAAATTTTAACATATATTCTTGAACTAATTGCACTCCCAGAGATCCAATGAGGCCTCTGTTGGATGCAGATTCCCATACAGAATGCGATCTATTGTGTTGTGATTTCGTTCTGGATCTTCATAAAAAAAAAATAAAAAACCCAGCCTAACACATCCTTCATAACAAAACAGGTAAACAAACATAACAAACCTTTTGTAAAGCAGGTTGTTCTGAATAAAACGTTGAAGGCATTACGGATGGTCTCAAATTCATGCAAATTGTAAGGAATGGACTTGAATTAATTGCACTCCCAAAGAGATTCAATGAGGCCTCTGCTGGATGAAGATGCCCATATAGAATGAGAGTTATTGTGCTGTGATTTCCTCTGGGGTCTTCATAATAAATTCATGCCACTACTTTATTTGGGAACAATTCAACCACCCAAATTTTTGTAATCATATATAGAAAATTGACAGAATGCAGAAAAGTTTACAGAATTATATGTTTATAGATAATTGAGAAGGAGTCGGCTGTGTCCCAGAAACACCAGCGTATTTTGTCTCCTTGAATAGGTAAGCAATTGTAAGAATATTTCCTTCTAAATGTATTCCCTAAAAAATAAATTTATTGATAAAATAGTTTTCTATCTTCAATCTCTCTTTAAATGCATTTATTATTTCTTACTTTGGCGCATTTTATTACCGGTAAAAACTTATTTATCTAGAATAAGTTGATTGACCATATGTTGTTTTTTTTTTATTGACATTCATAATACGTCTTCTAAGACTAAACAAACATTTATTAGAACACTAAAAAACAACTATTGCACTCCGTATTTGCGTTCAACGTAACGTTGTTCAACCGTACTCGTACTCATCTCTTTTTAAATCAAATTCAAAGTAAGTCAACATCTGCACGCTAAATTCAATTGAGCGATTTCTGGACTCCAAAAGGGAGCGAACGTAAAAATTCGCCTTTTCGATCTTTTAGTACCGAAAAACGCTCTTTAAAACACTTTCATAGTCAAGAACCTGTTTCGACTGCTTACCCGCCAGAAACTGATAACAGAATCTGAATACGTTGATCCTTTTAGGAGCGTTTTATAATTACTGCTTTGCTCACTAGGTTATATTCGAAAAATCATTGGTTAAAAATCATCACGTGACGATTTAGCGTCTTTCCTTATCTGTGTTTACACAAGTTGGGTGCCATTTTTTTATTTTAGGAAGCGCTATCCATGGAAACGCATTAAAATGAATTGAAGTTAAGAAGATTTGCTCTACGGTGAGTTCCATTTTCAAATTCACTTTATCGTATTTCAAAATCAGTATTAAGTATTTTTTATACGGTTGATATTATATTTATGCACATTCTGCAAAATCTTTGTTAAATGACCTGCCATTCTGAACATATCCATGACGTATGTTATAATTGAATGCAAATTTGAAAATTCCTGAGACATTAAAAATAATAAGAGATATCTTCATCCTGAATACATTGTTTTATGACACTTTATTTTTAGAAAATTATATATCATTAAAGATTATCCATTAGGAAGTGCAGGAAGAAATTTAAAATAATGAAAATTAATTTCATCCACTATCATATTAATCACACTTATTTTTATTTTTAATTTATGGTGTATGTAAATTTGGTATCAGCTGTGAATGCATGTGTTAATGTTCAAGTTGATTGTAGCAGTAATAGATAAAAGAATTTTAAAGCAAAAACTTGTGTTCCCCAATTAAAAAAAAACTGATAGTGAAATGAAATTTATAGTGTTTATTAATTTTTCATTATTTTAGTATTTTGGACATAGTTTAATAATTAGAAAGTATCTACAGTTTCCATAAATAATTTTTGATTTATGTGTTTATTTTATTTGGATAAAATGTGTACTCCTCATAATAACTTCTATTAATAAGTTTTTGAAGTACAACTTAGGGAGAAAAAAAAATTGCAAAATTTAATTTGCCGGTCCACAAAATGCTTGTGTTTGTCAGACTATTCTAATTAAAATTTAGTTATCTAAATTATATCTAATACATATAATAGAATTAACATTATATCTATGCACATTCTGCAAAAACTTTGTTAAATGAAGTAATTCCCCTTTTTGGCTCGACTTAAAATAATGAAAATTATCTTTATCGAATATATTAATCACATTTATTTTTATTTATATCACTTATTATATTTTTATGTATACATTCTTAGAATGTTAATGAGAATTTCTTAATCAATCTGGATTTCTTCTTATAGATTTACTTTTGTCATGTTGAAATAACAATGTTTTTTTTTATAGATATATTTATATTTCTATAAAGGTACAAATTCTGCTTGACAGATTCAAATTCTGTTATTTCCATGTTTATTTGTTCTATAAATGTTTTCTATTGTGAATTCAATATATTTATTTCATGTTTAGTCTC
>BGPR01003382.1:10729-72309 GCA_013235015.1 Araneus ventricosus | reverse complement strand
GTGTGCAAAATTTCAAAGCTCTAGCACATCAGGAAGCGAGCATGAAAGCGATAAAAAATTCCATCTTTGCAAGCATGAAACAAGTCAAATTAAGTTAAATTACGTAAAGAAATGAACAGATATAAAAAATGACGGGAGGTTGTCTTTTTCAAACAGCCGCTGATGTTAAAGTCGTAGGACTACTTTACTCCCGTGACTCTTTTGTTTCTCGGTTTCTCTTTGTTACTCGCGATGCTCTTGTTTCTCTTTGTTACTCGCGATGCTCTTGTTTCTCGAAGTTACTCGTGGTTCTCTTTTGTTCCTCGAAGTTACTCTCAATTCTCTTTTATTTCTTGAAGTTACTTTAAATTCTCTTTTGTTTCTCTGAAATACTACTAATGTATGGAAAATTGGCGAAATAAAATGATACTTTGGTTACAATGAAAATTGTTTTATTTCTTAAAAAATATATTACAATGTCAATTCTTTTGTTTTGAATTCTTCAATCGTGAGTGGATATGTTACAACTCTGTGTAGGATCGGTCGATGATATGAAAAGTAACATAATTTAATAATTCGGGACTAATGTTTCTTGTAAAAGTTGAATCAATCTATGAATTCCTGAGAGGCACCATGTTCAAATCAGAATGCTTCTTCATGAAACCGAAAGCTTTCTCATTCCTTTTGACATCAACATTAAAGTCACCCATAACAATAATTGGAACATCTTTATCTATATGAAACTCTTCATCGATCAGCAAACTTGTCTCTGAATATTTTATAAATGCGCTGAATAAGAACATTTTTAAATGGGATCCATCTACTTCCGGATGAATGTAAACAGAAGATAGTATACGATGCGACTGACCATTAATTGTAAATTAATAGTTTTTAACTTATGTTGTTACCGAGATATAGAGGATCACGTCACCAATACATACGTATTTTTGCCCAACATTGCGACTCAGTATCGTTGAACTACATTTCCGATTTTCAATTTTTTTCTTGTAATTTCTGTTATTACTCTTTATCTCCAAAATAAGACATTAGTTATGCTTTTAACATATGTAGTTACCGAGATATAGAGGATCTCCCATACAACGTTTTTTATGGAGTTTTGGCGTATGAATCAAATTCCTTCTTACTGAGACCCCAGTGGAGGAACGTAGTCCTACGTTAAAATATATAAACGAAATAATGATCAACTTTAAAAAATGATAAATATTAAAGTGAGGAATGAAGATATCTTCAGTTTTAGTTTTCAGAAGTCAGAGAATAGTTTGATTAGTATATAAGTTATATCTATGACTAGCAAGAAACAAAATTAAAAGAGAGGCTTTTGTCACTTTGTGCAACATTTAATTATTTATTTATCCACATTGACACAGTCTCTTTAGACGGTTAAAGACACAATTTCAAATGGAAATGAAAAAATTACAATGCATCAGCATTGTATCAAAAAATATGCAAGAACAACATCATACAAAAATTCAAAACAATTTTTTTAAAAATTGAGTTTCAATTCTTTTGACATTACCATTTCAAACTAAGCACATCAAATGTTCACACATTATGTTCATCACATAATGTGTGAATGTGATGGACATCAAATGTTCATCACATTACAACATGCTAGACCACTATGTATGTAATGTATGTAATATCTAAAATTTCAAAAAAGTTTCAAATAAAAATAATTTCAAATGAAAAGAATTTCAAAATGTTTCAAATGAAAATGATTTCAAAATTTCAAAAAATTTCAAATGTAAAGAATTTCGAAAAGGTTCAAATGCAAAGAATTTCAAAAATTCAAAATGTTTCAAATGAAAAGAATTTTAAAAATATTAAAAGAAACCGATGTGTTTCTTCTCACAAGGGTTTCTTCGATGAGAAATTCATTGCAGATGCACCCAGAAATCCCTAACATTTCTTTCTATTTCACCAGACCACTTTTGCTGACAATTAAAAGTTTAAACCATGCTATTTTGTTTTCATTAGTAGGTTTATTTAAACGAAAGTCTGCAATAAAACCGAAGTTAAAAGCATAGTTTCCCATACCACCTAGTGAGCCATATTTACAATTTGGTGTGCTGGCTGATTTAAAAGGATATAATAAGAAATGAAAGAACTAAGCTTTGTTAAAAAATAAGTTACACTTTGTTAATAATGATTAAATTAGTGGCCATAGACACAATGAAACCATTTATTTGAGTTCTAATTTCTGAATTCATCCAATAATTTTGTCAATTATTTAGTATAATTTTTAAATTTCATGTTTAAGGGAAGAGAAATGAGAGAAGCATTCATTTTTTCGTGCCAGAAAATGCAGCTATTTTAAAGAAGTGGTCGACTAGTTAATTACATGAGAATTGTCCTTGATTCAGAATAAACAGACTGATCCTCTCGCATTATAAATGTTTAGCGCATAAAACTTAGCTTCACCTTGTCATCACAGAAAACATCTCAGAGCTTATTTTAAGTAGTAAAGTGTTATCGGCTTAGTAAACGTTGCAACTTTGTCTTCTCCTTCCTTCTGGATCATAACCGGTTTTGTCAACTTCGCCATTATCTCTTAAATAACTATCTTTGATGAGATATTATCTGTGGTGATATTTATTTTAGTTCCTTGTCCCGCGGTTCAGATGGCAGCAAAGTTAATTGCCGCATGCTTGGCCTGAAAAACTGACTCATAAAAATCAACTAACAGCAATATATTTTGAAGAGCTTTTGATTTCTGAAAATACGCATGATAAATTCATTGTTGTCTACAATCTTGAATCAGTCCGTGTACTATACCACATAATCACAATTTTCCATAACCATAAGTGAGAAATAACATTAAAAAAAGAACGAAACATTATAGGAATTGCACTCCGAATCGCATGTATTCTCTAGAACATCTTAGTTTAAAAATATAGATTAGTGGATCTCAATCGTTTAGTATCTGAACCAAACTTCACCTATCAGTTTTAATCGTTCTCCCCTTTAAATAATTTTTGTTGAATTTTACTTACCTTCAAATGAAATTTGGCATTTAAATAATTGAAGTCGAAATCTTTTTGATATACATCTGCTTATTATTCAGAATCTTATTTTATTTTTGTATTTACAAAGTGTGTTTTATATTATTTTCTGTTATTAATTCAACATTTATTATTTTTCGGGCCTTTATCTCATCTCTTTCTGATATTAAGTTCCATAGATTAATTAGGATTACGGTATGGCTGATACTCTATAATACAGGAGGAAAAACATCGCCTTTAGATGCTAATTTTTGTTAAACTGAGTAAACTGTAGACACTCTGTTTGCTCCACAGAAAACATTTCAGAGCTTATTTTAAGTAGTAAAGTGTTATCGGCTTTGAAAACTTTGCAATTTTGTCTTCTCCTTCCTTTTGGATCATAACAGGTTTTGTCAACTTCGCCTTTAAATCTGATGGATGTTTAATACTTTACAAATAAGCACTACAATTCAAAGAGACATATTTTCAAATATAGATTATAAAATAAACAATGAGAATGGAATGCACTTTATTCAAACAACAGGGTGACAACTAGTTAAAATTGACGAGACTAATGTAAAAAATTGATCGCATGAAATCCAAAGTATTTTCTTTGCAAGAAAGTCATTTTTATTTTATAAAAATAAATTGTTTTTTTTTCAAAGAAAATTTGGCAATTAATGTTTTCCGCTGCTGGTCAAGCATTTAATTTAGGAGGTGCAAACTATACAGTATTATTCGAAGAAATTTTATGAATTTCTACCTACTATTTTGAAATATACCCAATAATTTTGTCTCCTCCCGTGATGATTAAGACTCAGAAAAATTATACTGAAACAACAATAAATCTAAGAAGAAAACACGATGAGTTTTCTGATTTTTAATTGTGTCAGAAAAGTTCCTGACTGAACGGAATGAGTACAAGCAAATAGTTTTGAAACAATTTTCATTTCTAATATACAGCGTGAATTTTAATTAATCTACAACTTTGAAATGGAATAACTTATAAGGCCTCATAGATGTCATTATGAACGTTGCAATGAGAAAGGGCACAAAGGAAATTGTTTAACGTTATTTCCACATTTTTCACAAAATGTCTTCCAATTTATAATATTGAACCAAAGATGCATTTTTGTGTTAGAATTTGGTGTGTATGCGGTGACAATGTATCACTATTTCCATGGAAATGGTCCTCAACATTCAAAGACTACCAGAGCCTTCTAGAGCAATGGTTAAAAGATCTGATAACAAATTTGAAAGAAAGTTAACCTGTTTGCTTATCGGTAACCTGGTGCACAGCATTGTCCACTTCATTCACCATCTCTACTAATAATAAAAGAGAATGTGTGTGTGTCTGTCTGTGTGTGTTGCCCTCTACAGGCCAGACCTCGGGACTCAGAGCTAAAAAAAATTTGGCTCAAACATACTTTGGAGTGTGGGAATGTGCACCTCGAAGCCCTTTTTTGAAATTTCAATTAGAATTTTAATTAATTAAAAATTAAATGAAATTTTTGCGTTTTTCCCTAATAATTTTCGAAAATATTACAGCACAGAAATCATTTTTACACGATTTGAAAATGCATAAAATAACCTTTTCATTGATATCAATTAAGTTGATGTAAATTTTTTCTCTGATTTTAATAAATTAAAAAAAAATTGGCATAATTTACAACAATGCTTTTTATTGTTGCAACGCAATTCAAATCGTTTTCATTGTTTAACAAAATATTTATTTGCACTTTTCTCTTCCATTGTTGAAAGCTAAGGTAATATCTTAATGTTTAATGATATGTTTTAATCAGTATAACTTCATCCAGCTAGCATGCCTTTAGACTTAAAATGTGCCGCGACATTTTAAATTTAAAATCAAATGCATATTTTGCAGCAGGAATAAGAGAGTGAAGTTGACGCCGACAACGGGCAATTGTATATACTACATGACACAGACAGTTACTCAACTCCATTAGGGACGTTCGTGCAGACAACGAACAGGATAGGTGCAAGGCTGTTGAAAGAACATGGGTTAAATATCTATCAAAATTCGAAATTCAAAATTCTTTTTTAAGGGAACCATGAATATCAATTTATACAAAAGAGATTCAGTTGAAATTATATTCCGGCGAACAAGCTGGTCGCCGAAGGCTGCTAGTATATTAATAAACGTCATTTCTGTTTTCGGGGTCGTATGAAAGATTTGGTTTCTAAGAAGCTAAAAGACCTTACTAGCCCCAAGAAGGTCACACTAATTAATTTTCAAGTATATATATGTAATAATCTCGCTTAATTTTATTTCAAATTCTAATATTATTTATTTTAAAGTCTTAATGTATTCCAAAATCACTTTTCTAAAACACCAGTTTCGTTCTTGTCCCGCTCTGGAGGTATATTAAATCTCTCATTTTGGCATATTTATTACTAAAAGAATATTTTAATCGTTTCCATGCGCACACACTCGCGAAATCAGCGACTTATTGCCGCCATGCATTTTCCCTAAAACACTTACGTAATATACTAAAAATAGCTATTATACCCTTCACTTTGATGACGTGTCTATCTGTTAAATCCCTACCTGAGAAAAAGCAGGGATTTTCTGCTCACTTTTGGTTTGAAACCTTATACTAAGATGTACGTACATTCCGTCACTCTCCCAAAATAAAATGAAAATTAGAATTTAACTCGGCCTGTTTTTATTTAACGACTACAATAACGAATACATTTTAAGAATCGGCAGGATGGTCTGCACGGAGAAAAAATTCTTAAGAAAAAATTTAAAAATGTAAGAATTGAAAACGAAACAACGTAACGGAGAGCGACGGGGAATAACAAAAAATGGCTGACCAAAATAGCTGCAAATTTATCGGAACGTCTAATAGTGCCTCCTGAAAAATCAACACAAGATTCTGTACTTTTCCTGATGTCTCGTCCCTGATATCCAGAAATCCAGCTGCCAGCAATAAAATTCCGTAATGCGAAGTCAAATCCTCCTCCACATCTGTTATACAGAGTGATTTAGCTATCATCGATTCTCTACTCTTGACGAATATGCCAAATTTATCGCCTGTTTAGAGTTGCAGCGAAGCCTGAGCGTCTTCAACGCAAAGCAAATGTTCAATGGCCAGCGTTCGGGAAAAAAGTGTTTGTGCGTTAAGAATTCATCAAAAAAAAATTTTATTCCTTCTACAGGAACCATTTTATCTTCAACCAGTGTGCTCTCGGCTACAGATAATATCAAGGAAAGTTTTGTGTACGAGTGCATTTTCTTCAAATGAAAAAAATTTGCACAATAAGTGATAAAAAATAATGTACTAATTTCGCCAAGATTTGCAAAATTTCAGTTTCCCTGTATTATTGGTTTCAAAAAACTGCATCTGATTCAAATATAAAATCTACAAATCTATGCTAAAATTCCTCGACGTGGTGCACCAAAAAACATAACTTTTATCGATAATTGTTTAATTCTTCACTTTTGATTATTAATTGATTTTAAGTTTATAATTGAAAAAAAATTATTTGGTGTTGTTATGTATTGATTTATATTTCGTGATTGATCATAAATTGATACGAAATAGCATTTGAAAAAATTTAAATTGTTTGTGATTTGAAATTAATTTTGCAGTGTCGATATTAAATTTTGAAATTTAAGGTATTCATGTTGAATATAAGATATTTTAGAAAGAAATATTAATTTTAAAAGTTTGGTTTTATTATGTTTTCAATCATATGTTTCATTTGATATAATAATTTTTGACATTAATTTAAAAAGAGAAAGTATTCTTTTTTGGTTTTGAAATTTATTTTGCTGATATCAATGCTATAATAAATGTGGAGGTACAAGAGGTTTTATTAATAATAAGAAATATTCATTTAAAAATTTTGAGTATCACTTTGCAAAGTTTAAGTTGCAAATTTGATTTATTCATAGATTTGATTTATTTATACATAGTTTGTTTTTGTGCATCTCTTATATTTTGAAATGAAATCCCATGCTAATCTGAAAATAACATTTTTCAATTATGGTTATAATAGGAATTGTTTACTTTAAAAAAATTTGTCCTTAAATGTTTATAAGTAAACTTAGTTTAAAATACTCTAAATTTGATAATTTACATAAATTTTAATTGCTTCATAAATTAATTTTGTTTAAAATCAGGTTTAAATGTGTTGTTTGAGTGTGGCAAATAATTTATATTACATGACTTAAAAGAAAAGTAAATAAAACAAATTTTACTATACTCAGAAAAATAAATAATGAACAAAAGAAAAAAAATAATAATAACGCCAACTCCCTCCATTCTGAGGCCTCGGCAGATCAGTTCTTGTACTCTTTCGACTGCTATAAGAGATTGAGAGTGTAGTTAGGTTGTTAAAAAATAAAAAGAAAAAATAATTTTCTCAGAGGAGTTTGCGATGTGGATTAGCACAAAGTTTGACCATCAAAACCAAAAATGCTAATTTTTGCAGGCTATAATGTCCCAGCGTGTCTTTCTTCCTAAACAGAAAATTCGTCACTATATAAAAAATAAATTAAGTCATAATATTTAATTGCCATACTACCACACGACACTTAAGAACATTTAAATTTCTGAAAAAGAAAAGAAAAAAATTAAAAAATTATTTATCAATGTTTTTTATTTGTTTACATTTAGAGTTTTTACAGGTATCAAGAATCTTCAAGAATTTTTACAAGAAGTACAAGAGTTTACATTTGTTCATAGTAATGTTGTTATGAAGTACATTTAAAATAATTTTCATGTTTATGATAAAGTGAAGGGAAAAATTTTATAAGAATTCTATTTCAAATTTAAATTTTAATTTCTTATTTGGGCTACCTTGTAAGATACGGTTGTGTGTCAAGGGCCCTGGCGCACACATGCGTCTTGCGGAGGGGGGAAATTGTAATAATCTCGCTTAATTTTATTTCAAATTCTAATATTATTTATTTTAAAATCTTAATGTATTCCAAAATCACTTTTCTAAAACTCCAGTTTCGTTCTTTTCCAGCTCTGGAGGTATATTAAATCTCTCATTTTGGCATATTTATTACTAAAAGAATATTTTAATCGTTTCCACGCGCACACACTCGCGAAATCAGCGACTCCGCCATGCATTTTCCCTAAAACACTTACGTAATATACTAAAAATAGCTATTATTCCCTTCACTTTGATCACGTGTCTATCTATTAAATCCCTACCTGAGAAAAGCAAGGATTTTCTGCTCACTTTTGGCTTGAAACCTTATACTAAGATGTACGTACATTCCGTCACTCTCCCAAAATAAAATGAAAATTAGAATTTAACTCGCCCTGTTTTTATTTAACGACTACGATAACGAATACATTTTATATATATAAAAGCAACACTTAAATCTGTATATGGCAACTTTTTGACTATGTTGCGCTAATATCTCTGAAGGTTACTCATCAAATTCCTTTTCCATGTTCTTTAAAATAATTAAGTTAATAAAATTTGTAGTACTACCTACAACGACTGAAAAGTTATTTCATTTCGAATTTGTAGGCCAATTAAGACTCGAGCTGTGAAAAGCCTAAAGATAGTATTATTACTGCCTTTTATTAGAAGTAACCTCAAACAAGAATTGAATCCAAAACAAAACAAAACGAAAAAGAATGCCTTAATAAGCTATTTATTAAATATAATTAATAACTTTCATTTAATTTATTTCAAGCATAATTTAGTGCTTAGCTACTGGAAATTTCAACAAATATAATGAATATAGGCAGAGAATTCTTTTTTACAGAACGTTAATTAAAAGTGACACTCGAAGTACTTACAGTATAGCCAGCACATTAGCAGATTTCACTTATTGAGAAGGACAACATTAAATTTATTAAAAGCAGCTTTTATAAACACACCTTTATTAGAATAGGGTAGACCGGGGCTAGTTGGCCATAGGGCACGTTGGGCCAGTCGCGATACTTTCCGATATTTAACGTTCTCATTCCAGACTACTGTGTATTATCCTTCATCCTGATGTGTATATCGATCAACGTCATTGAAGAAGCAGCGTTTACTAAAGAACCAGCTAGAATTTTATAATTTTTACTAAGCTGAGTAAATTTCCTCATTTATAAATAATCGTTTTTTCTTTGCTTATAAATTAAAATTTCCATTTTTACAAATAATATTCAGAAAGATAGTTCTTCATTGTTACTTTAGGGTTTGTTTATTTATCGAAATGCTTTAAGAATAAATCCCTACTTTCATGAGAAACAAAAATGGCGATATGGGGCTAGTTGGGCCATTTCGCATGGGGGCACTTTGACCCGCGCTGCTACACAGGGTTTATTAGGATGTGCGTTATAGAAATATCTCTGAATATGTGGGATGGAATTGTACCCGATTTATTATGCAAGATACTTGTTATGAAAAAACATGCGGACTCAATTTTGATTAGAATTACACAATACTATTTGAAGATGACCATAAAAGCTGTATTTCAGTTTCTATTGAGTAGAAATGTACCAAATTTGTATACAATACACATAATGTGGATAATAACACAACCATGTTACTTAAATTAATAAAATATAATAATATAAAAAAATGTTTTGCGATAGTCACTTCGTATTAGTAGTGCACCAATTTACCCCGCAGTAGGGGCAAGTTGGGCCAAGCGACTTGGTGTCAGTTTGAGGTTTTAAATTGATACTGATAGTTAATATATTGAAACTTTACTGTAGAGAATTCTTCCTGAAGATACACTAATAGCATCAGCTTAAATTTTTTTAAAAAAAATTTTGAATTCCCTTTTTGAAAAATTCTCAGAAGGAAAAACGGACCAATTAGCCCCTGTCTACCCTACTAAAAAGATTTTGCATTAAAATTAATTTCACTTTTTAGTGTTTAATTCATATTTCATTATTATAAACATTATGGAATCTTGAAATACTTTTTTCCTCATATTCAGTGCCAGGTGGCCTCACGAGTATGGGAGCAAAATTTAATTGTATCGAGCGTTTGACTAATAATCAAGTTCTGGAAATATTATAATAAAATTTTGTCATCAAGAAACACATAATTGCTAAATATTCCAAAACGTTAGCGCATCAGGAAGTGAGAGAAAAATCGATTAAAAATTTCATCTTTCTAGACATTTAGAGAGTCAAGTTAACTGAAACTGTATAAAAAGGAAACATTTCATTTGATTTTGATATTAACTGTAGGTAATTTTATTTCTGAAAGGTAAAGAAAGCATCTCACACATTACAGACATTGAAATACATATTCATAAATCATTCAAAGGACTTAAAAAAGTTTGAAGCATTGTAGCATGATAATGTTTTAATTTTTGTACTCTCTTTTTGGCGACATATTACAATTTATTTTTATCTCAAGTTTGTATTTTCGTCTTTAAACGTTTAAATTCCTAGTGTGTTTTTAGAGGATTCAGTGCTTATGTGTTTTGACTTTTTAACCCTTGTCTTTTAGAAATGGTCTTTTAATTTTTTTTAAATACTACTTTTAGAATCATAGTGTGTTTTAATGTTTTTGTGATTATGTGTTTTCGTTTTTAATTATATATACGTTTGCAAAATTTTTATGATTTTGTGTATTCTCTGGGTTCAACTTTTTATTTTCAAACGCATTTTTTTATTTACTCGTTGTGGCTTTTGTTCTTTGTGTGTTTGTTGTTTATAGCAGTTTGTAAATGAAGTTTTCTCTGTAGTGTGCTTTTCCTTAATTAAATAAATAAATAATTAATGTTTTAGGCTTGATTCGCCTTTCTTTATATTATTTTAAAAAAATTATTCTTAATTTTATAGCAACGACAATGCACAAAAAAGTATTTTAGATCTTTGCAATACGCATGTGTTTAAGTAAGTAAAATAATGAAAAGTGTTGTTGTAAAATATACATAAATATATTTTTAAAAATTTATTAAAATTAGACAAAGAAGAATTGCAAGGAGGAGATTTTCTATCACTAAGAAGCTAATCTTGTGCATTTTAAAGTGGTATAAAATTGGCTTTTATGCCATAATATTGTTGGAGATAATCGGTCGTGCCGTAAGGGAAATGAAATCTCTGAGTATTTCTGTGCCGCAAGGTGGACATTTCCATGACGTCATTTTCTGTATGATGGTGACGCATATAAAAGGCCTGCGGATTCTCTGTGTATATAGGTGAACGGGCGGATCGTGGAAGTGATCGAGAAGTGGCTCGAGGCGGATCGAGGTGCAATGGATATGCAGTCGATTCGACCATGTAATCACTTGTGCTCATCATGTTGCTACTAGAACATAATGTTTTTGTATATAATAATAATTTAGTTATGTTTCTTTTAATGTTTATCGAGATGATGAAACCAACTCAAATAAATGCATCTTATTAAAAGGAAAATGGACTCTCTCGTCTTTATGCGTACTCTGTTGTTTCTCTGTTTTCCAACAAATATGCTCCGAAGTAACCGAGGAGAAACTTTAAAATACTGATTAGTTTTTAATTGAAAATCAAATTGAAATTTTGAAAGATCCTTTTTTAGTGAGCACCTTTAACCCAAAAAATTGTTACCAAATTTGGTAGGTCTAGGTCGAACAGTCTGCCATGTAGAGCATTTTGAATAATTTTTGCATCATCCAATGGCTATCAGCCAAATTTGGTAGGTCTAGGTCGAACAGTTTGCCATGTAGAACGTACTGAACGATTTTTGTATCATCCAATGGCTACCTGCCAAATTTCGTAGGTCTAGGTCGAACAGTCTGTCATGTAGAGCGGTTTCAACGAACTTTTGCATCATCCATTGGCTACCTGCCAAATTTGGCATGTCTAGGTCGAACAGATTGCCATGTAGAGCGTTTTGAACGACTTTCGCATCATCCATGTCGCTTGGTGGAATTCACAGATAGCATACAAGTCTATAAATATCATCATGTTAAAATTCTTATTGGGTTTCAGTTAATTAAAGTTTTTGTGAAATGGTTTACAACAAGAAACATGCTCAGCGCATTTTAATATGATCATCGCTGGTTGCTCAGATATTAGGACAAGGAACAAACAAAAAGATTTCGCCCAATATTTTCATAAGGATTCGAATTCAAGAATGAAAGCGAGTGGAAGAGACTTCAAATGACGAGAGCTTTTCAACAAGGGGTAACATGCGCAGGTTGAAAGGTACTTTAAGTTAAGGGGGAGAGGAGGGGAGGGGGCGGAAAATTACTTTTCAGCTCATAACTTCTAAGCAATTGCAGCTATGGAAAAAGCTTAAACTCAAACATTGTTCGTTATGATAAGGCGATAATTCGCCTAATTTGAATTTTGTTCCTATTTTCAATTGGAAAGGAATTACGGGGGAAGAAAAATTTCAACCTCTCACAATTTCCACCTCTTGTGAGATAGATAGCCCATCTACAAACTCGACCGAGATTTTCACTATCCTTACAACATATCCCACGCTGGCTAAAATTAAATCAAAATTACTTCAGTTATAGTGTTCACAAGATAACAGGGGAAAAAGCGTCACACACAAAGCGTCACAAAGTTTCACAGTCACAATTCATTCCTATCCATTGTAATGATATATAAACGAAGTAGTACGACATAAAGCTTCGGTTATATGTCGTTTCCCCCTTTTCTAGAATCTGACAATTTCATCTCTTTCTAGTTCGAGACCTGTGATACCGATATCATGCCTTGGAAATTATTCACAATTGATGAATTAATAGAAGATAAATTGTTTGGTGCTAATTTTAGCGAAGATGAAGAAGAACGTGAAGAAGCTGTTTTATCATCCTTTAAAGACGCAATGGACTCCGTTGAAAAAGTTCGAACTTATTTCTTTTATCAAAAGAATTGTAAAAAAACATTTATTGAACTTGATTCGATTCATAATGCTGTACTTAATACTTACAGACAATCTGCCCGTCAGATGACGATTATAGATTTTTCATGCGCATAAATCGTATAAAATAAGAAATGTCATCCCCACATAGTTTCTTTTGAAATATGGATAAAGCGAATTTCCAAATCATGCAGTCACAAAAGCATTTGAAAAGAAAGTCGAGTTCATCAAAGAAAGAAATGTTGACACATACAACTTAAAACGTGACTTAATTCTAGTTATTCTGGTGAGTGAAATTTTATAACTACATTAAAAACAACTAAACCATTTTAAATATTTCACTTGGTAGATAAAATTTCTACCTAATTGTATTTTTTTTGCTTAATATAAAAAATAAGTAGGGGTGCCCAGTTGCCCCTGTCCAAAACTGATTTGGAGCAACTGGGTACTAGGGCTTGGGACACTGTGCTCATACAGCCTTGTTACTCCGTATTATTAAATCAATATAATCTGTATTCTTCAATCTTCAAATCATGATTGCTTTACCAAGTTGCGTTGATGTTGCCGAAAACAAGGGTTTATCCAGGATTTGAGCTTTTAACATCTAAGAATTATAAAATATAAAGAGAAAGAAAAGAAAACGAGAGAGTGAAACTGGGAAAGAAGTTCAAGAAACTAAAGAGGGCTCAGGACAAACTTGAAAAGAAGAATTGTATAGCTGAAAAACAGAATGAAAGCAAGGAATGGAAAAAAGTGAGAAAGAGAGAGACCATTCAGATTCGTTAAGCTTGATCTCTGTGGGTGAAGAGAACTTCAGTATTCACATTAAAGGAGATGTTAAGGATGTTGCCATGTTTAACATCTTCTTATTAAACAATTATAGTAGCGCCAAACTACTATGTATTGGTTTTATGTAAGGGTAAGGAATATCCACACACACAGGGAAAGTCTCTTGAATGTTTGAACGATAAAGTGAAAGTCACTTGTAGGGCTATGGATAAGAAATGCTGGAAGTGACCAGAAAGGGAAGATGCATCTTTTGTATAATTATACTGAAATAATTTATCGCAGGGGCGGAGAACCTACAGCCATAAGGCCGCGTGTGGCCTTTTTGAGTACTATGCTGCCTTACCAGTTATTTGCAATCCGCATTGAAATAGTGTGCTTCTCTGTAATATAATAATAATAATTCAAGAATCATAACCTTTGTGATTCCGCTCGTGCGGCTTTTTGCCTAGATGCCGAAATTTAATGAGGCCTTTCAGTGCAAAAAGCTTCTTCACACCTGGTTCATCCCATCTCCTAAACAGACGAGGGCATATATGAGATTTCTAATTTACCTTCATTAATAAAAGCTGTAAGGCTGTTAGCTGTTGTCTTTTGAGTCAGTTAATTAGGTTTTCCAAATAGTATTTACATTTAGGATGTTAGCTCATTGTCTGTTCAATATTTGAGCCTTATGTGTGTGTGTATTGTACAATATTTGTGAGGATTGCATCTAAATTTTCATGCGACTGTTAAACCTCGAAAAATTTCGATTTTATGAAAAAAATATATATATTATTTCCCTGTCTTTTCTGAACAATTTAAAACAATCCGCGTTAAAAAAAATCCCATAATTATGAAAGTTATGAAGGAAAATGTATCAGCTATCCAACCTAAACATTGAATATGGCCTATCTTTAAAGCGCTATGTCTCAAAATGTGTTTTTTTCCTATTGCGCTCAAGTTATCTGAAGAACTATTGAATGTTTTTATATAAAATGTTTACTGAATATGTATTGTGTGCTATGTTCTACAAATTGAACCACATTTTTGTACATAATTTTTCCAAAGAAGTTTTTTGGGGGTTAGAAATGTTGAAATTTTAACAATTTTTAACATTTTTATTTTAAATTTGTATATAAAATAGAAATTAAATTTAAATGTTAATAAATTGAGATTCAGTTTCTTAAACAGACTGTTTGGATTACTTAGATACCCAAAATATTAGGTTTAGACAAATATTTTACCCTTGATCATGTGTGCAATGTGACTATCTCATTTTTCTCCAAAAATAATACCCATATTTATTACTCTCTCGAAAAATACATACAAAAAAAGTTTTGAAAATGTGTGTGCTATAAGAGAAAGAGCAGATGTTTTTCCAGCAAAAAAAGTTAGTTTGTGAATTGTATTATTTCAGATATATAATGTATCGTAATGACAGTTTCCCCGCATTTTGTAGAGGTTTAAGAGTCGTATGTCCCCTTAAAGATGTGAGTAATAAGTTTTATAATCATTTAAGAATATTTAACTAACATTAATAACAACATGCACCTGCTAGTGGTTTCTGGAATTAAATTTATGTGTTAAATTTTAGATTTTTAAATAAATAAGGTTATATGACGAAGTTATAATTAAAAGTTATTATATTCCCTGTTGTTTCACACTCAGACACATAAAAGAGCTTACTTATGTGAATGCATGCACAATAATTGAAATAGGAATGTAAAAGATTAAATAACTGCCTCATTAGAAGACATTTGAGTGTATCTGCGATTCTCTAAGTTTATTTCAGAAGTAGAAGCCAGTTTTCCTCTCACTTACAACTGCAATAAAAATAGAAAAAAAATATTTTTTAACCCTGAAACTAGTACTTAAATGGTGTTAAATAACAAAAGAACAACCCATACACTAAAAGGAAAAAACATTATCTTCACTATTCTAAATTTTAGGGAGTGGGGGGATGAGGGGTGGAGATGAGGAACTAGGTACCTGTTACTACATATTTAAAAAATAACTTTTACACTTAAACAGTTGATAAGTTTCAAAAAGTGTTATATACCAGTGTACTAAAGGGCAAAGTCTACTGAACATTTTCACATATTACGATAGTATAAAAGAGAAATATCATAGTTAACAAAAGTGTTCAAACTCAGAATTAGCTTGCGATGTTGTAAAATCGGTACCCACTTATTCTTCACCTTATCTTATCTTGTTATTAATAATAAAATTTCAAGTAAAACTAACCGTATTAGTTTTATCGGTTTTTGAAACGACTCTAGTTAACGGAGAATTCACAGCTGAATTGGCAGCTTTTTCTTTCGAAACCAATCGGGGCACAACTTGACCTATTTTGGTTTACCGAACCCATTGTTTAACAAGGTTTTAATGCCTTTAATACTATACCAGTAAACGCAAATTAAGAGCAATAGAACCTTGAAAAGGTAATGAAATGTATCGAAATAATTAATATAACGTTTAATTTGATTTAATAAACGTTTATGTGCTATTTTTCTGTTTCGTATTTTGAATATAACCATTGGTCATGATCCCAAAGATGCAGATGAAAATTGAAAAAACAAAATAGTCTGACATAGCAATAGATATCCTGTCGTTAAGAATAAATCAGGAATTTCTGCTTTGTAATGAACCGAAGAGAAAAAAGTATTAAAGGAATTATATTTATCGCATTGTTTAAAATTAATTTCTTTAAGATATCGAACTTTATTGCTTGGTAGCATTTTGAGAGAAATGGTACTCTCTTTTCATTTTTATTGCAGTTTTTCTTCTTCTCTTATGTTAAATATACGAATGAAAAATTATGTCTATTTAAAATTTGAGTAATTACTTTCGGCTGTCGATTCCAATGATCTTCAGAAAAAAGAATATTCGTTCTATTACTCACAATCGTTATGTTTCTTGCATAGCACAGCGCAATACTCCGAAAAATGCTTCTTTAGTCAGGATATTGGAAAAATGCTTATTGGAAACAATAATTTTACAAAATCAAGAAAAGAACAAAGGCGAATTTTTGCCTACGTAAGGAGAAGATTGGTAGTAAAAGTGATTTAAAGAAACACATAAATTTTGTTTCTATTTCGTGTTCCATATTGCTATTTTTTAGTTTTTTTGTTATAAATACTTAAAGGAAAACTGAAACCGAAAATCAATTAAGCAAAAATTGTTCTCTTGTGAAAAGACTTTTGAAAAAAATAAAATATAAAAATAAAAGTCTCAAAGGAAAGATCTTGTTTAATTTATATAACAATAGAGGGCGACACAATACTCAGTGGTCTATACTGGAAGAGAAAAATGGAAAGAATGAAATCACTGAATTATCTTGTTTTTTAATATTTATTACGATGATTTTAATTGCATTACAGGAATGAAATTATTAACATCTGAAGAGAAATTCGAATTGTAAATTGAATAAATTAAAAATATATAATAAAAAACGAAACTGATCAACCGAAGAAAATTTTTTATACGATGTTTAGAACATCCAGTGTGACTTCGAAATTTTTTAAATTCTATGCAAACAAAATTATGAGCTAAATTACATATTTTTTATATGTATTTTTAGGGCGGGGGAATTTTCATTCAAAATTAATAGTTATATTATTAATAATATCTATTTTGCATCAGTTTAAAAGCAACGTGTTTCAAACAAATTTGAAAATTATTTCTGTCTAAGAAAATTGGTTTATGATTAAAAAAAAGTTTAAAGTTCACATATATTTTACGAAAACAATTTAATATCAAGTGGCATGTGAGGAAACAACACAAAATAGTTTTTAAAATGGAAAGTATTTGCCATACATGGACTTTCAGTAGCGTTTCTCCAGACTTTGGATGAAGAGTCGCACAGTATTTTTCATTTGATATAAAATATTTGCGGTCCAGTGTCAGCCAATCAACTTGAAGTTTTCTTATTTAACAGTAAATGCCAAAGTATGAGTACCATTTGCAGTACAATTTAATATTTATAAACTATACTTCGAATAAAATATTTCAAGTTAAAATAAACTCCTTAGGAAAGAAAAATATGTATGATTAAAAACACACGCCCGAACTGTTAGCTTTACGAATGTATTTAATACTTCATGCAGTGTTGTTTTATTTAATCCGTGTAACATCTCAGAAACGCGCCCATGACTGTTCAGAGTATGAATTTTATTTCCACGTAAATTTATATAATGTTTTATCGTTTGTATCTATCAAGACATTCGCAGCCGTATTTTGTACTTTATCAAAATCAGTAAAAGATTATTATTAAAATGATATTGAATTATAATTACTGCAAACTCATTACAAAATATCAAATATAAGTATTGCATCAAAATTACTAGCACAGAGCATAAAACTTAGCTGCTTAGACCTATAAGAGACTATATAAGCACTTTTTTTGCAATTCTTTTTGTTTTGCGATCATACGGAATACAACATTTATTTGGATATTATAAGCATCTGACATATAAGCAAATAGTAAAATCATATCGCAGATGTGTCAATAACGTTGAACAGTTTTCCATATATTATTATATGAATAGTCGCATACATTTATTTTGAATTTTTCCTCGAGCCTGACGCACATCGTCACATTAAAACGATGTTAGTAATTGGGTCAAAAAACAATAACAAAAATAGTATGAAATACTATTAAAATTTCAAATTTCATTTCAATTATCTTTTATTTTTTTGCAATGGAAAAGCTTCTATCCATTTTTATAAAAAATTAAAATCGGTATTAAGCATCGATATGTATTATTTTATAATACTGCGTACAGTATAAAAATGAGTGATTTCTACTTCCGTATTTGAAGTGCTTGTTAACGGGATAATTTATTCGGAGTCTTCAGTTTAGTGAAATTATAACACATTCAGACGTAGAAATCTTGGACGCAAATGCTGAATTTCGCGTGCTGCCATCTACCATCGAGTGTTTAAAGTATTTGACTAAATGCTTAAATTCTTAATGTCGGATACGACAAAATGTTATTTTACGGAAAACAATAAACACAGAGTTATATATTAAAGAAACTACTCATTAGAATGTTGCTTCAAACTTCAATTGAGATAAATAACAAATTAATATTCAAACACAAATTCAGTTTCGAATCTAAAGTGAAAACATATTCATTTAGTTTAGTTAAGTTACATTAAATTCAAATTTTGAAGCAAATCTAGGGCCATTTTTCACCAAGATGGAAAAATAATGAGGTCACAAAACTATTCTCTCAGATTTTCCAAACACTTGAAAGAATAAATATTAAGAAAATAATCTTGTCTTAAATAATTTCATTAAAATTTGTTAAAAATATTAATTGAATTTCCTTATCTTATCAGTGATTAATGCTTTGTTTTTAAATTACTTTCCAACTTTAAAGACGAAATTTTTCTGACAGGTGAGGTAAATAATGTAATACACGTTTCAAATGCGTTTTAAGCCTCCAAGAGTTTGAGACGAAATTTTTCCATTTTTCTTGTTCCTTTAAAAGCAGGCAATTCATGCTTATGCGTATAATTTCTTAAAATACCAAGGATAAAATATTCGTAAGATTTCAGAGACTTCATTAAACGGAATATACATCTAACTACTCACTTTAAAAGCTAATTTTTTAGATTTTAAGGCTATTAGATCAAAATAACTGAGGGTTTAGAAGGTTAAGGCTTAAACCTATACAGGCCGAATTCAGGCCCAGGTTTATTTTTAATTACATTTTTGCATATTTCATCTTCTAATGCATTAACTTGAGGATACCATGATAGAGTTCGTGACGCTGCTATATGTTCCTCAAAAATAACATTCTTATCAGTTTATTAAGGGCTATCTTCTTAGATACAAAATTCATTTAAGAAAATTCATTAGAGAAGTTTTACTCGCAAATTTCTTATTCTTTTGCTTCCTTCAGTTAAAATTTCAAAAGTACACCAAGACCTCGAAGGAGAAAAACGCGTTTGTGCTTATTAAGAATATGTTTCGATTTCAGCATATATTTCATTTTCGATTGGGATATGTACAGTCCGTCAAAAAAGTATCCGAACGCTGCTCTTTATTCCCAGATTAATTATCGGACAATAAAGCTACAAATGCCTGCCGCCATAGAAATATGTCCTCTATAAGTGTATATAGAATTTTTTCATGCAAGGGGTCGTCTTCATATTTAGATTTACACAACTT
Source organism: Araneus ventricosus (assembly GCA_013235015.1). Lineage (NCBI taxonomy): Eukaryota > Metazoa > Arthropoda > Arachnida > Araneae > Araneidae > Araneus > Araneus ventricosus. The sequence continues at coordinate 52,584 of BGPR01003382.1, read as the reverse complement.
TAATATTTTCAAATGGCAACACCTAATTTTGAATATATATCCAGATTCTCCAGACTAAAATAGCTCGAATACATATAAAATTTAACAATTTTGAATAAACGATTGATGAGTTATGAACAAATGAAATTTGGGATTCCTAATTATAAATGGCCAGTCCCGTCTGTTCAGACTGTTCTGAACGCTTTTGGTTATTTCTGCATATTTTAAAAACTACTTGAAGGAAATGGTTGAAATTTTGAACTGTGAGGTTTCTGGTCATGCTCCTTTGATTGGCACCAAAATTTGTTTTGTGCTTCTATTAAAAAAATTTTACTTATATTTTTTAATTTTTATTAATTTTTAAATTTATAAGTTAAAAATTTTTTGAATAGAAACACACAATATTTTGATGATAATCAAAGGAGAATGACCTAAAACCTCACTGTTCAAAATTTCATGGCAATTCACTGGCAAAAATCATGTCTTGAAAATTATGGTCTACCGTAGAAGATTGCTCGGTACCAGTTCGATTCTCTGCTATATACTTTACGAAGAATCATTTTTCAATATTTTTTTTTTGAAAATAAAATTAATTTGTTTACAAAATTTTACTGGCGATTTTCTTATCTTTGGCTTCCTTATGTTAAATTTTTGTTTTGAAAAACTAGAAATTCCAAGAATTCTCCAAGACCTCGACTGAAATTTTAAAAATTAATAATCAAATTTTTTTAAAGCAAAATGCATATCGGTTTACAAAATTATTGGTGACTTTCATATTCTATTTCTTCCTTCAGTTAGAAAAAATCTGCAATATAAGAAAAATGCACGCGCATGCTCCAGAATCATGCTTGTAAAAAGCAGGTTATATTTTCATCCTATCTTTAGTGAAAGACTGGAATACAGAGATAGCGAAAAAATCAATTGAAGAACTTCATTTTAATCCTCGATCGTGTGGTCCAGTGCTTCTGAACGAGGCTTAGCCTTTTTAGGTTGTTCCTTATGAGCTCGAATCTCGGCTTCGTATCCCAGCAAAAGCTATTTCGTAATTAATTACTTTTATTTTTGTAAACATGATTAATTTCGGTTTGCAAAGTTATCTTAACGATTTTCTTTTATTGTAAATACGAAGCTAATAAAAAATGAAATATCTTAAACTTGAGGTAAAGATTGATGTACTCGGATGTAATAAATACCCATGCTTCATTCCTTCCTTTCTGTTTCACTTCACACGAGTTTCAAAGGTTCTGCGGTGAGAATGGAATCTTTCACACTTTGAACTCTACGTCTCACCCACAAGGAAATGGAACGGTCGAGAGAGTACATTTAACAATATTGTCCACCATTGTAACCTCAAGTGGGTTTTTGATTGACATTCATAATACGTCTTCTAAGTCTAAACAAAAATTTATTAGAACATTAAAACACAACTATTACACTTCATATCTGCGTACATCGTAACTTCGTTCAACCGTACTCGCGCTCGTACTCATTTTTTTAAAAATCAAATTCAAAGTAAGTCAACATCTAACTGTTGCCACTCATCTGATATCATACAATATTATAACAATATATAAGTTGAAGTCATGCTTTTATCAGGCATAAATATTAAATATGCTTACATATGGTCCAGTGTTTCTAAACGAGGCTTATCCTTAGTAGGTTGGTCCTCGCGAGCTCGAATCTTGCCTTCGTATCCCAGTAAGAGCTATTTTGTAATTAATTATTTTTATTTTAGAAAACAAGAATAATTTCCGTTTTCACAGTTATCTTAACGATTTTCTTTTAAAGTAAATACAAAGCTAATAAAAAATGAAAGAACTTAAACTTTAAGTAAAGGATTGATGTAATCGGATGTAATACCCATGCTTCAATATCTCTGTTACATACAGAGACAGTTCAAAAAAACTTTAAATGCTATTAACCCCTTCCCTTACGTTTTTATTTAGCCTCCTAATTAGGTGCCACCACCTATTTGATATATTTTTGATTATTTCAATCTAATGGTAAAGGATACTTGAGACATTTAAGCGTGACCAGGTAATTTTTGTATTTAAAATTAATTGTTACGTTGATTTAAATACGGATTTAAATAGCGTACGTGCACAGAAGAGCCGATCGAATGACATGCGATGCCAAGAAGGGGGTAAAAGTAAAATATTAATAGTCAATGTAACAATTTGAAAATATGTATGGAATTATATATGAATACTGTGACTGGATCCTGCATTCTTGCAAAATTTGCATAAAATTGAAAAACTATAAAGCAATATAGAGTTTTTAATCGGTTTCATTTGTATAGGGATATGGAACCCATTTGGTTTATATGACATTCAAATTCTTTTAAATCTAATGGGTGTATTTGTTTTGAATAGAATTTTGAATGAATCTTGATTATCATTACTCCATATTAATCGATACATTGAGAAATTTTTATATACATATTAGATGTAAGACATTGAAATAAAGTTTTATTTCTATCAATTTAAATTCGTCAATGTTGATATTACTCCAGTTTCGAATGAATATAAAATAAATGATTTTTTAAACGTTTCCATATATTTCAAGGGGAAAAACCCGAAAAAAGGTTTAAATTCTTAAAAATAAATGGCAGGTAAATTAAAATATTTTTTACGTGCTTACACCTCTACAATGAAAGGAAGCCATTTCTTCGAAAGTTGAAATCTGGGTGTATGAAAATAATAAATGACTAGATTTAGAATGCACATTATTGTATCCATTTCTTTAAATGAAATGCAAATGAAATTCTACTGAATGCAAATGAATTTCGATATGTTTTAGGCATTCGTACATTGAATGCTCATGGTGACTTTAAAATATCTGTAACTTCTACGATTGTTAATATCAATACGCACAATCGTTTTAACTTTTATTGCTAAAAGCTTTTTCTTATCTTTAAGAAAGGCAAACTTTTATTTTTATTTTTTGGAATGATTTCTCATAAAGAAATTTTTCCGCTCCAAGAAGCAGAAACTTCTATATTTTTCGAGTTTTGGTTTTGCAGCTGAACTCCAGTTTAGGAGTTTGTTCAGTCTCTTTCAAGCAAAAATTTTTACTTCAATCGAAATATATTTAAATAATTATTTTCAATAACGTAAAATAATTGTTAATGATAGCATTATTCAGGCTTATTATGTTGCTTTTTTATATATATTTTCACTTTTAAATTCAGTTTCGTTTTTCAGTGTGAAAAAATGTATACATTGAATTACGATGAAAAAATAATTTTGTTAAGGATTTAATTTTTGCTCCTGAACAGTATAAGTATTTAAAATATGTCTTATTTTACTAGGTTGCTTTTCATTTCTATTTTGATGGCCACTATATACTAGTGCTGCAAATGGACTTCACGGTTAAATTCATTTGCATGTTATGTTTTATTTGGATTTTTTTGGCTTTTGAGGCGTGAATTCTGCTTGGCAAAAAATATATAGTGTGTAAACAATGTAAAATAAACTCACTAAAAGTTTCGAAGCTTTGAATATTTACATGTTATATATGCTTTAGTTCCAAATATTTGTAAAAAAAAAAAAAAATACTAATTATTAGTTCCCATATTATTCTATCACGCGGTGTTCACCAGTTTTCAAATTTTCAACGATTTACTCTCCATACTGACTCGTTAACAGGAGTTTAAATATTTATTTTGAATTAGAACAAGAAACATTTTACAATGCAACTGAGCTATGTTATCAATGATATCTGATGATGATGACGTGTCCACCGAGTCAGTCAGATAAAAAAAAGTATAAAGTGCTGTCTTAGCAATCTGTACGATCTTGTCGGAGTATAGTTCTTCCGCAGGAGAGAAGCAGACACTCTGCCACACCCTCAGGATAACAGGGGAATCAAAGACGTGGCTTGGAGACAATTCAGTGTCCAGACAGTGACTTAATTTTGAGTACGTCCTCACACCATTTACACCTATCCTCATACCTTTGAACTGGGAGGTTCTCAGTATAGCAATTGTCCTCGCTATGTTTTTATCTTCATTGATTTCACAGATTTGGAAACTCTTCTTAATTGATAGATCCCTCAGCTTAGAATTTGCCACTGCATTTGCGTCAAAAACGGTGAGATGGTATGGGTTATCATTATTTAGCAGTCTAGTGTCCCGCAATAGCACAGAGATATTGTACAATGTTGAACAACATTGTATGATATTGAACAATATTGTACGACATTGAACAATCTTGTACGATATTGAACAATGTTTTCAATATTGTATAATATTGTACAATATCGTATAATATTGTACAATATCGTATAATATTATATTATATCGAACAATATTGTAAAATATCGTGCAACATGTTGTGCTGTCTGGGTCCTTGGCCAGCTGACCTGCCGTTTAATTACCGTCGATGCCTACATAAGCAGGCAGCCACTGTAGAACACAGGCAGTCTCCAGACTATGTTGTTTTGCGAAGCTGGGATGAAATTTTTCGGTTAACCAAGTGCCGCCTCGCTGAACTGCCCCAAGGGCAGCCTTCGATTCACAGAATATCACCAATCTCTTGGCCTTATTTAAATCATGCTGTGACAAGTACAATTGCTCTCAGCTCGCATGTAAAATTCGAAACGACCTTACCAGCTCCTATCTTTCGCTGGTGTATTCACTATCTGAAAAAACGAGATGAACCCCAGAACCACTATTTGAAAGATTCTCATCGGAAGAACCATCTGTGAAAGAATGGGCATATTCATTTATTGGATAAGCATCGGCAGTTTTATTATCCCTGTTCTTAATTAGAGCAGGTAATTCCCCTTTGGTGTATGAATCTCTTAACTGCTTGTTGATCTTGATATTTTCAGGGAATTCGGATGTGAAAAGGGGATCATCATCATCATATATAAAAAGGTCCTTGAAGTCGATATTTAATACTATCTGACCTTTTAATATTGAGCTGGGGAAGATCTTAATATGATAAAGAGGTGAGAGAGCCATTAAATATCGACTTTAAGGGCCTCTACATATATCGATCATTGATATATATCTGTCAATTTATGATTGTACGCATTTTATGCAATATATACAAAGTTTTTTACTAAAGCGTTTACGAACTTCTGGATCAGATAGATTGCTTAATGAAATATTGGATTCATACACCAAGGAAGTATTGGAAATGGCATCTTCAGGTGGTAGTGGCATCGGAGAGTCACTATACAACCCAGAAACTTGCGGTAAATGCTTGGTACGATATTGTTGAGGATTAAAAAATGGCCTCATGAAATAACTGAAAAATAGGAAGCCTGTGATGACTGGGCTACCGAGTATATTTGGAGGAATTTTTAATGGACAAAGCATCCAGCAATCGCTTCCACGAGAAATAAGGCCTTTTCATTTTATTTTGATGTAGCCTTATCATTTGGATTACGAAATAGTGGATTCGGCAGTCTCCTAAATTCGACAACATGTTGACGAGCCTACCCTCTCTTGATTACATTTTCTATGTTCACCTGAAATCTTTTGCTTAAGAGATGGATAGAGCTAAGAATATTATCACACGCATTTCCATGGTTTTCGTTGCTGTTTAAAATACGCGATTCTACGCTGTTAAGACACACGATTCCACGTTGTTAAGACACGCGGATTCCATCTGCTGCATCATGCACCAGAATATGGGACCTTGAATATCTTCCTTGCTCTCGGTGCTTTTCACAAATATACTATTGTTATTTAAGGAAATGCTTGTTGTTCACTTGCGTGTGCTCAATTCCGGTAATCTCCAGATGCTAGAGGTGATGATAACTCTGTGTTGCAACAATATTATAATTCGTATTTGAGCACTCCATCCCTCCAGAAGTTTTCAGTAACTCCATCCCTCCAGAAGTATCTGTCTAAGTAAAACTTGTTTCGCTATAGTGAAATAAGTTTTACTTAGACAGATACCCTATTAGCACAGAAACAGCATCACATGTCCGTAGTACACCAAGGAATGCAGATTGGACTCTTTGGTTATTCATTTATAAGATGGCGCGATTTTGCTTAAAGGCGGGCTAGAATCGCAATTTTATTGATCTAAATCCTTTAATTCGTCTATCGGAAATATTTTCTTTGCTTCATGTAACATAATTTGATATTATTTGGAAAATATTAACATTTTAAATCTGATGTCATTATTTTTTTGGACGGTGCCAATTTCTCCACTTTCAAGATTCTCCCAAATTATGGAACTCTTTCCATTCTTTTCCATCCACAGATGTTCGCCATCGAGCACATTATAATTCGCTTCGAATGCTGTGTGCATGGCCATACGGACGTTCTACAATATTCTCGAATAATACTAGTTATTTTATGTGGACTAATAGGGTACCCTATTACCACAAGATGCTATAAAATATTGCTACGATATTTTGAAATATTTTCTTTGCTTCAAGTAACATAATTTGACATTATTAGGATAACATAATTTGATATTATTAGGAAAATATTAACAATTCAAATCTGATGTCATTATTTTTTTGACGGTGCCACTTTCTCCAATTCCGAGATTCTCCCAAATTATGGCACTCTTTCCATTCTTTTCCAACCACAGATGTTCGCCATCGACCACATTATAATCCGCTTCGAATGCTGTGTGCATGGCCATATGGACATTCTACAATATTCCCGAGCAATACTGGTTATTTTCTGTGGACTTATAGGGTACCGTATTAGCAAAAGAAGCTATAAAATATTGCTACGATATTTTGCGGTACTCAGAATATCGAACAACATCGTGAAATATCTTGTGCTGATAGGGAACATGTTTTACAAAATTATGTGTCTACGCGCATCTCCAAAATTCCAGTTAGTATTCCCTAAATAAAGACAAAAAGAGAAGCTCAGAAATTTGTAAAATGTTATCATAATGTATGCGAATGTTTTTGAAAAAGCTTCAAGAGAAGAAAACTTTGCATGCGGCGTCATCGTAAAGGTATAAATATACAGAACAGGAAGTTAATGAAAACGAACCGCGATGTTCCTTCGTTATCATTTGCAAATTATCGCTTTTAAGAAACCTTCGAATAACGAAAATTAATTTAACTTCCTGTATTAAAAAACTTCAGGGTGCAGGAAGTAAATTTATGATAAAATATTTCCCATTTCACACCACAGATGGCGGCATATAGGCAGTTTTCATCAAAGCTGAGTCTAACGTTCCTTATCGCAAGGCAAATAATATACCTTTATTAATTTTGTACCCATCATGTACACATGCCGCACATTTTCATGAAAAGTGTCAAACTTTCCAGATAGAAACATTGAGCATCTTTGAATTAATTAATCATTTTCGAATTATTTTTAAAAAACTCAAGTTAGCGCTCGAACTCATATTTTGATGTAGAAATACGTGTGTATAGTATAAGGCTAAAATATTTACTTATCCCGTCTTTAATCCGGTGTCAGAGGGTAGGATATCTGGATAATGAATGATGAATAATATAAAATGAATAAAAAATAATACTTAAAGAGAACAACAAAATTTTGTGTTCTCCTGTGAGATTTTATTAAGATCTGATAACTTACTCAATCCTTCAAAGAACCAAAATATTATTATAGTAGTTAACCTTTATAAATATATTTACAATGTCGGTACGTGAATGCTATTTATATAAAAATGAAAATACATTTACTTTACTCATCAAGAAAATTCAATGTGCAGAACGTAAGTTATATATGAAAGGAAACATTTCCTATTTCTCATCACAGATGGCGACACACGCGCAGTTCTCGTCAGACCTGCAGCTAACATTAGTTAACCTCTCAAGGCAAATAATTCACATTTATCCATACAATTAAATTTGAATTGATAACTCCATACACATTTTATACATAATTTTAGTAACGAATTATTTTACCTACTAATAATTCTAGGCTTTTAGCTTTCGTTTTAAAAGAAATTATTATACAGAGTGTCCGAGAATTGTGCCGACACATTTCAAAAATTAATTAAATAAAATCCCTAACAATGTTACAACTACGTTTTTTTTTCAAAAGAGAGAGGAAATAAATAAGCTTTTTTTCAGATAGGTAACGCGGCGTTAGGGTGCTCTGAATTTTCTACAGCAAGAGAATTCCATAAGCAATGGCTACCGATCGGCAGAAGCCGATGCGCGTTTTCTGGTTTCCTTCTGTAGTTTTTCTTTAATATCTCGAATAATTTCAGTTTTCACATTACATGTAGGCTAACAAATAAAAGAGTGTGAATTTCCCTACAAATACACGCTTTTATTTTTCTTTCAGCTCTGATATTTCCGCAGATAATGGCTCTCAAAAATGGGAGATTTTCAATAATTTTCGGCCATCTAGATCACCGTAACCTCGCGTTACCTGCCCGAAAAAAACTTTTTAAAATGCGCTCTCATTTAAAAATACCCCATACATTATTAGTTTTTTGAAATTAATTTTTGAAATATTACCTTTCTTGGACACCCTGTATAGTGGATTGAATAGATAACGAAATAAACCAATCTTAACAAGTGATCCACAGATGCATTTACATGCATTTGAAAGATAAATAAATGGAATAAGAACGAAAGTTGATATTTATTTTTACTTATCTATTCATTATAAGTTAATAAATTGTTGTGAAATATTTCATGAATCTAAAATTTAAATATTACTTTTAATTTTTGTACCGTACTAAATTTAAACAGCATGAAACAGGCATAACAAATATGAACAATTGGAAAAACTTGGCAGTTTTCATTTTGCTAAGACAAACTCTGACAATCTGTAGAAGTTAAAAGAAGTTAAGAAATTTGAAGGTTAAAATCATGGTGTAAAAAACTAAAAAGATAGAGTATTTATGCTTGTTACAAATTTTTACTTTCTGGTTCACGAAGTATAAAAACAGAGTACTGTGATTGTTAAAAAAAAAGAAAAAAAAAAGAAAACGAGATTTTGAAGGATATCCATGATAACTCATAAAAGAACGAGTAAAAAATGAAATTTGGAATGACGTTTCTTACATGTAGTAGATTTGTATTAAATTTTGGACAAAATCTGTCAGCTGGAAGTCTGTCTGCGCGTTAGGAAGCTTGTGAATAATATAACTCAAAACGCAATGTGGAAGATGAAGGAAATTGAGTATAATTATATTCACATCAAAAATTGTAATAGATATGCATCAAATTTTTGATCAAGTCTTCAAAGGGTACGCTGTCTATCTATCTAACTTTCCGAGTGTATGGGAAAATATCTGTAAAACGCAATGAGATTTGATTTATTTACTCAACATTTACAGGCTTCACCTACCTACCAAAAATGGTGTACGGCGTATGAAAGCTGACGGGGAAGACTCACAAAACATACACGTCATAACACATAAAAAATATAGTATCATAAAACAAAAATATAAAACATGCATGTTAACATTCGGAAGAATTAAGAAAAATACTGACAAAATAAAATAAAAAATCTAACCTAACAACTAAAACTAAACTTAAATTAATATAGCATACAAAATAATATTTTCAATAAGAAATTTACAAAAAATAAATAAAAAAACGATAAGAATTACCAAATAAGAATATAAAAAAATTGTAAAAATAAAGTTTAACCTTTTCCTAACGGGCGGTATACAATTGTTGTACCAGAAAATTTTTTACCTTTGAATGCGGGTCGGTACAACTGCTGTACCAGACACAAGGGAGGATTTCACTCCCCGGATTCAACGCGGTTCTTCTGGTTTAAATCACCGCAGCCTAAAGGTTAAGTAAATAATCTTAGAAAAAGATATATAAAATAGTTATACACTTCGAAATTCCAGAATAAACAGTTTGTATAGAACTGTTTTTGTAAAGTTTTGGAAACTAGGAAACAAAAGAAGAATGCAAAGAAGCTTTCCAATCCAGTCTTAGGGCTTATCTTTTAGGTTCCCATATCCCGCATTCCAAAGGGCAGCGGTGGCCTAGTGGCAAGGTCTCGGCGGCGGGGTCAAAGGGCCCCACGGTCGAAAATCGATTCCACTGAAGATCCACCGTGTATGAGGCCCTGTTGCTAGTTAAATAATACGTAGGGGACCAAACCCCTTCCTTAAAAAAATTATGCACTGTTCATGCTATAAAAGACTAAGTATTCTTAGTGCTATGAGATCCTACAATATGAACGGTCATAAGCTTGATTTTTTGGGTCTCGGAAACCTTGAATGCCTTGGAAGCGACGAGGAAAGTCAAAAAGGGGTTATCTACGCTTCAGGGGACCTGTGTGTGTGTGTGGGATGAACGTAAGAAGAAATAAAAATGAAGGGATGCTATCTTTTTCGAACAGCTGCTGATGTTAAAGGCGTAGGATTACTTTACTCGCGTGACTCCTTTCCGATTTACAAATTTTTTCTTGTAACTTCTGTTGTTACCATTTATCTGTAAAACAAGACATTAGTTATGTTTTCAACATGTGTAGTTACCGAGATATAGAGGATCGCGTCACCAATTCATGCGTATTTTTGCCCAACTTTGCGACTCAGTAGTCGCTGCACTACAATTCTGATTTTCAATTTTTTTTTGTAACTTCTGTTGTTACCCTTTGCTTCTAAAATAAGACATTAAATATGTTTTTAACATATGCAGTTACTGAGATATAGAGGATCTCCCATACGACGTTTTTTGTGGCGTTTTGGAATGTGAATCAAATTCCTGCCTTCCCCCAGTGGGAGGAACGTAGTCCTACGTTAAAATGTTTCACGCTTTTAAAGATGACATTATAAGAAAAGGGCTGAAAAATATTCTATGTCCCGGGGAGTTAATTATCTTTGTTACGTCATTGCTTGACTGTACATTTATCTGTCAGTTCAAATTTATGAAGGAAGAACAATTCAAGAACTCATACTGATTTTACTTATTTCACTGAAATCTTCGAAATAAATAACTTCAACTATATTTGTGTATGCCTATCGTTGGTGAATGCTTCACAGATCTATTTTATTTCTACATTTAACGTTCATTTGCACGCACGGAATAATGTTTATTCTGCTGAAATTGGGTCTTTCCAGACAGCGACAGTTCAAGTTCACTAAGAATGTGTCATTACCCGCCGATAAACAGTTCTGAGTATGATCATAAAGTACTTAACCCTCAGACTGTGTAGTTTTTTAAAATCACTATTTAGATGCAACGTTTGCAAACGTGTTCAAATACAGTTGAGCCAAGTGAGTTGTTATTTATATGCAAATCTTTATTAGAATAATGTGATCCAACGCTATAAAAGTACTAAGTAAACAAAATCCCAGGATGCAGCAGAAAATAGACTTGCTTCCAACCTGCGGAAATTGTGGGATACGCAGTCAGAGGGTTAAAAGTAATTAATTTATTTCAGAAGAACTTATTTTTAAACATCAATAATCAATATTTATGTGATGAAGCTCTATATTTAACATGAAAATTAGTTAACTTAGTGAATCTTTCTGTAATAACTTACAGCATAGAAACATATATTACGTTATGTATTGGTTATATAATTTTTGCAGCGTAAACTTAAGTTGCCATTTACTATAGTGTAAAATAGCTTAGATTCTCTGAGTTATAACATCATTATGATTCAAATACCAACGTTACATCATTCTAATCTTAGAACACTGGAAAATTAGAACCAAATTAATTGAAGTGAGAGACTGGTTAGCGTAAGGTTAAAAACTTGGGAAAAAAAATTCAAATTTTCTTAAGGAATTCAATTTCAGAAAAGAGCTTTATTTCGCCGCATCATAGATTCGTTTAATTTATTGAGGCTTTGAAATAACATTTAGAATTAATCTCTTAATAAAAGGAATCGAAACAGAGCGTAAGAGAAATTAAATTCTGATTCATTTTTAAAGGAAATTGTGCAATGAATTGCAACAACAAACGCTGAAACAACATCTCAGCTCCTTTTAAAAACATTATACTTTTATTTTCTAATTTTCTGCTCAAAGTGCTGATATTAAGCAATTACCTTCTTAAATTTTTAAGTATCTCGAATAAAAGAAAGAAATTGAGCTTTTTAAATCGGATTTCACTTGATTAGAAGAAGAAAATTTTGTTCCACAAAGCTTACAAGAAAATTAATTCTTTTTGTAATGAATTTGCCGCTAATGAGCAAGATTATTTTGCTCATAATACTTTGAATACCGTGTATTGATTCTGTTAATAAACTATCATGACATAAGAAGATTTAAAATGGTTTGTGAGCAAGTTAATTTTGTAATGTGCCTATTTTTTACGTCGAATCGTTTTAATTTAAAATGTTACTTCAAATAAAAAAAAAAACTAAATTATTCTTTTCACATTCTAGTTAACTAACAAAATAGAAGAAGTTATAATATAAAAATCCGTTATCGGCTTAGAACATTTTTCAATAAAGATGAAACGCAGATTATGTTTAATTTATTCTCTGACTACCACCTATGAACGATAGACAAATCGCTGCATGAATATCAGAAGTGGGATAAAATAATTGAAAAGGAGTTCCATTTTTGCTTGTTGATCCTAGATTTCATGGAGTTTTATGCACTCATCTGACAATTATGACTTAAATTTGATCTTAAATACTATTCACTTGGAATTTTAAATGATTCAGATTGCTAATTGTTTATGAAGAATTTGAAAATTAATTTATATTTTCGATAAATCATTTCACTACTATTTCCCTTTTGAGATTAAATTGTTTCTAAAGAGGAAAATCATCTCCTAAACTTAACGAAGAATCAATTAATTATTAGCTCGAGTTTGAAGATTTATGGAAAAATTCTTGTTAAATTTTATATTAGGAGGAAAGCCTAGAGTTTTGGGAAACATTTCACTCTGTTTTGCAGTTTTTAAGTGTTCGAATTTTGCGAAAACATGTTTGCGAGATCTAAGCGAAAGAAGAAATCCTCTAAAGCCTTCTCTTGCTCAGTTATTGATAGAAGTTTTGGAAACCTCGACTTCTTTTGCCCAAAGGGTTACTGGTTGTTTTGAACATTGAAACTATGTTCTTTCAGTATTCGCGAATAATTGCTCACGTGTTGTTGTTTTTGAAGCTGTTGCGAATATTATCGATTTGAAGAATATTTTTTGCATTTTCATCTCTTTTCAATCAGTTTCCTGCATTGATATAGATAGAAGTTTTGGAAACCTGGACTTCTAAGCTTCTGAAACTGTGCTTTCTTAAATGGAGAACGTATCCAGTATATTTTTAATAAAGTTATTTAAAGATTTTCAGTGCAAATGCACTGAAAATCTTTAAATGTACAAGAAGCATTACAAAATAAGATAGTATATTTGTGTGTTTTTCTTATTTACAGCTTCTCAATTGCCAAGAAAGGGCGATAAATAATAAGTTTTAACTCAACTGTTAATTAGAAAAATAATGAAAATAGAACGCGACCAACATTTTTAATGTTCTGATTTCACCTGTTTTCACATGTCATCTATTTGTTTGATTGTTATCTTTTCGCATTTGAAAGCAGCATTTATAATTCATGTGCTTAACCTCTGTAAATGAGTTAATTTTCTTCTCTTTGTAAATGAGGTCCAGCTTTGTTCAAGTTGGTATCCTTGTAAGTTAATTAGCATAGCAATATTCTGATGATAGCGTTCGTTGTGAACTATTGTCTGATCAAAGCACTCACAGAAATCCGAATATTCAACTAAAAATTCATTATCTTAGTGCACTAGAGCAAATATTGCTACTAAGTATAACTTTTTAGAGGCATATTATAGCAAATAACAATTAGATTAAGAATGGTTGTTTATGTGCCTGTAAGTCCAGAGGTCACAAAATACATGAAAAGAAATAAATTCTTGAAATAACAATAATAATTTAAGATTAATTAATTTTCTTGAGAAATTCCAAATAATACGCAAGTAATTGATTAAAGTAATCGACTTTAGATGTCTCAAACTTGTTTGAAAGCTCTTCAAAATAAATGAAAAAATTAAATTTATTAATTTGGAAAACTAGATCAGATTTTGTTTATCAAAGTAAGAAAGCTATTGTGTTGCGAAAGACCGCTGTTGCGAAATATGCTGCATTTGGTAAACTTTCTAGTATCACTCAACCCTTTGCGGATAGGTAACTTTTTAGAAAACTCAGATCAAGTTGGCGCACTTTATACGCCATTTCATTTTTTCCAACTCTGTTCTTATTTAATTACATAAAACTTTATTTTTAATAGTGTAATAAGATTAGGGGTATGAATGGATGGATAATATACACATTTGTGTCCGAATTTTAGCAGCTATCTTCTTCGTTAACTGGATTTCCTACACCTCAATCTCGAATTCGGTGAACTGTGGCGCACATTATACGCCATACCTGTCCGCAAAGGGTTAAGGAATAATCACTTTTCGGCTTGCTAAATATACCAATAGGTTTCGTTCAGTCCGCTTAACTGAAAGTAATCGCAAGGAAAATCCCGACCTGTCACGTGGAGAAGCGATAAAAATCTGAGTGACCAGACCTCCGCAGATAACAATACGAGAACTGTGAATCACACAAAATAGTGTCTCGCTTGTGGAACACTCACAAGGAAGTACTTCCCGTCATCGGCGATGGGCTTATTCAGGAAATTTTACATTCTCGTATTCAAGAAGCCTCATTCTCTCCGGAGCGGTTAACTATAGGTAAGTAGAGCGAATAAGGATAATCATATGAATATACCTAACAGAGAATCTGCCTCTCTCTGTTAGTGATATCTTGATCCTCAATTTTGAGGATGGGAAATCTGAATGTTCAGTGTTCATGCTCTAGACCAGAAATGAGCTTAATGTATACTTCCGATGAGATGACGTATATCCGGTGATAAAGTATTTCCTGCATGGCACGCCTAGTAAAGGGTTATTATGTGTAAGGTTTATTTAGCAACAACATTCCTGTTGGCTTGGCTACAGTTAATTCATGATGCTTTTCGTTTGGCCAGTAATTGTTCTGATTTATACGTGCGATTGAATTAAATTGTATATGAATTAAAATTTGTTGTAGTTTCTAACGTTGCCTGTTGCTACGTTTCATACAGCTTTTACTATACATAAATATTCAATTTCCTAATTTGAATATTCATTTATATGGTTACCGATTAAAATGAGTTCAAAAGGGAAAGTTTGAAACTTTTTAACATAAGCTACTTTCGAATAAAAATACGCCAGAGATGTTTCACAATGAGAAAAAGAAGTGGAATTTTACCTTTTTTTCTCTTTTTTTAAAATCTAGTCAAATATTTAAGGACTTGTCGGAAATAATTTTAACTCTCTTTCTGACGGAAATCTGGGGCAACCTCTAAAGCAAGGTACACGATTCTAAACTGCATAGCGTAGAAAAAGTTTCGTGCATTATAAAACCTAATTTTTTGCAAATATATAGAAGCAAAGCAAAAATTTTCTGATAGTGTAAACAATAATGCGCAATAAATTAATTTTGGTTAAACACTTCTTTAAAAATTGTAAAATTCATGCATTTTTTCTATTCACATAAATAATGCTCAATTTCTAATAATTGCACACTCTTTTTATATACGCAAAGCTTTCGCTAATAGAACATAAACCCGGACTAAATACCTAAATTTATTAATAGAAGCTTATACTTGCATTCAGATTTAAACTTTAAAAATAGGAACGATATTAACTCGCGCTGCAAGAGACAAAAGCCGGAACACGCTTATAATACAGCTCTTCTCCCGAGTTTATCTCCGGGAAATTTATGCTTTCACTATTTAAAGTGTCATTTCTGCGGAATTTTCGACCACGCTTAATTCTATTCCAAATACACTAAAGCTCAGGAACTGCTCTAATGCCGGGGCTGAGGAATGACTTAAACTGCGCCGAAGCAAAAGAAAATAACGCCATATTTCCTACTTGCATCCCTAAATAGTTCCGCATCTTCATTAAATTCGTCCAAGAGCTTATTCCGGCGAGTGCTTATTAAGACGGGAGATATCACGAACCAATGGCGCGAAGACACAGAACGGGCTTTAATTGGCGCTATATTTTGCAGAAGGGTGTCGTCAATAGCGGAGGATGACACAATTAAGGCGCAAATTCAATCTTTCCGACTGAATGGTTTTCGACTTCATGTTCCCATTTAGGGCCCGCTCTGAAAGAAGTCGCTGCTCTTGTTCGTTAGACGCC
This sequence comes from Araneus ventricosus, assembly GCA_013235015.1. Lineage (NCBI taxonomy): Eukaryota > Metazoa > Arthropoda > Arachnida > Araneae > Araneidae > Araneus > Araneus ventricosus. The sequence goes on along the minus strand of BGPR01003382.1, from coordinate 36,522 downwards.
AGACGTCATAAAGGCGCCGGATAAGACGGCATAGATTTTAGATTTTTAGAAAATTGGAAATATCTCTCGAAGTGCCAAATCACGCATTGGAAAAGTTATTTTTAAAGTTTTCATTTTCCTGTGATCTTTAACCTGACCTCATATAATTATTGTAGAATGTTATTTGGGCATACAGTTGTAGTGATTGCATATTAAATCCACGGGTAGTGAAGTACAAGTTTACCGGGGACAGTGTAGCTAAGCATACATTATCTGATAAGGAACACATGTGAGCATTGCCCATACTGACTTAACACTTTACCACCACACCACACCGCTGCGATCCGGGTAGTATAGATGTAGGTGAACTTTATTGAATTAAAAAATTACAGCAAGAGAAGAATGAGAAATGAAGAAATTAAAAAGTTGGTGTTAACACATAGAATTGACAATAAAATAAAGGAATATATACAATATGTTGAATAACACGGTGTGAATGAAAGAAAAATGATGAATGTAGATGATGGCGAACAACACGAGGAAGCTTACATCAATGCACAGGTTTTGAGTAACGTATTAGAGATGGGGAACCATTGCGTGTTAATTGAGGAATACGAGGAATAGGAAGATTACTATTAAAGATTTGTGAGAAAGGAAGGACTTAGTATATTCAGTGTATTGAATGCAGGATAAGCTAGAGTTATTTTACAATGGCAGGTGGGTACTTATTATAGTCGCATTATGTTTTCATTGTCTATTATGAATTTAATCATGTTTATTATTCTTTTACTTGAATTCTGATTCTCCAGGACTCTTTGGTACCACAGACTTTCCAATGGAGTAGAAGGTTTCCTAATATGCCAAGAGAGAGTCAATGGACAAGATGCCGCATAGTGGATGGGATCGCCGACTTCTCCGCAGGCACAAGAGTCACTATCCGATAAATGGAAACGGTTAAGGAATAAAGGGAATGGACCGTGTCCTGTGACAAACAGAATTTCTTCACATGTCCAAAAGACCGGTTTTAGGTGAACTGTTTTCATAACTTTATGAACAGAACGTCCAGTGTTTCCATTATCCCAAAGATTTTGCCATATTTTTTAAAAACAGTTCTTGTAAATGTTGTTTGAGTTCGAATCGAGGGTTTAGAGCTTTGATTGCAACGCCTTCTGTGACGGCTTTTTGGGCGAGAGTGTCGGCTTCTTCATTACCCCGATAGCCAGCATGGGATTTGATCCATCTAACCAGAATATTTCGATTCTGTGTGAGAAGGGATTGAATTTCTAGGACAAGTTGATGAGTGGTATGAGGATCAAGCATTGCCATTACACTCGAAAGGCTGTCTGCCCATTTTTTAGTTATTTCGTTCCCTTGACTTGCTCTGATGATTGCTTCATTCAGCCCCATCAATTCGGCCTGAAACACCGTGTGGAATTTTTCTAATTTTCCCTTCTATTCTAAGACTTTGCTGCCGTTTTCGAATGCGCAATAAGAGCACCATGTTTCCATTTCTGTTTTGGAAACACCTGTAAAGAACATGAGGCTGTTGTCCTATTTGTAGGGCTCTGTTGTTGAAATTTGATTTATGATATTAAATAATGATGGATGGATGGTTAGGCTCTTGATTTTTTTCTTCATAGTCCCTTGGCTGATAGGAGAGACCTTCAAATTCTATTTCCTTTCTCAGACGCGTGACGTTGATGAAAGTAACTTTTTGTTGAGCTTTAAGATGTAATGGCATGATACCTGTAATAGTTTGCAGAGCTGCCATTGGAGTGGTTCTGTAAGAGCCGGTAATGCAAAGGAGGAAGATCCTCTGTATTGAGGACAATTTTTTCCAATCTGAGAGAAACAGAGAGGGCCCAAACACTAGTCCCGTAAAGGAGCATCCTCTCTGTAACTGTTTAGTAGAGTATCCTTTTGTATTTTTGTTTTAGCCCCCATCTTGGTCCTGCTATACGGCAGAGTTGTTGGTATTGGCTGACTGCTTTATCTCTTGTTCTTGAATGTGTGAAATCCAATTTAATTTTTCATCAAGATAACTCCCAGGTATTTTAAAGATATTTTCTTTTTATTGGTTGGGAGTTCCATCTGACGACTGGGCCCCTGGACAGTTTACCTATTAATAAATATTGTGATTTTTCTATTGATATATTAAATGGATTTTTGTTAGTCCAATTCTTAAAAGTTTCGAGGGCGAAACTTTTGTGCTGCTCCAGTTCCCGGCGAGTTCTCCCATTGATGATAAAGGCAAAATCGTCGGCGAATACCTCTAAATGAACTTCCTTAGGCCAATCTGTTTTCAATATTTCATCTGCTACAATATTCCAGAAAAGAGGAGATGTGCAAGATCCTTGTGGGCACACTTGCGTTTCTTTCCACACCGCTGGTTCGGATTGCCACTTTGCGATTTGTTAGGATGTCTTTACTGACTTACCATAATATTGAAAGTAGATGTATTTTGGCATATATTTATAGTGATTGGGTACTGATTCCACTAACAGTGACTGGCAGTTCGTTAGTCGCCAGACATCATAAAGTCACCAGATAAGGCGGCACAGATTTTAGATTTTTAGAAAATGTAAATTTCTCTCGAAGTGCTCAATCACGCGTTTTAGAAGAGACTTTTAAAATATTCCTTTTTCTATTTTTTAAAATTTCCTTTCTGGTCTTTAACCCGACCCCATATATTCATTAGAGCATAGTATTTTGAAATAAAATGGCATTGATTGCTTATTCAATCCATTGGTAGGGAAATACAGGTCCACAGGGATGCATTATCTTATTAGGAACACATTGAAAATTATCGATACTGACTTACCATAGTACTGAAAATAGAAGTGTTTTCATTTTTAGGGATTGGGTATTGAATTCACATTAAATCTTTTAAAATGTTCAGTCACGCATTGGAAAAGTGATTTTTAAAATTTTCCATTTCCTTTGGTCTTTAGCCTGACCCCATATAGTCGTTAGAGTTTTGTATTTTGACATGCAATTGTAGGGACAGCGTATTAAATCAACTGGCAGGGACGTACATGTCCACAATAGACAGTTTAGCTAAGAATACATCATCTGATAATAAACACATGTCAAAATTGCTCATATTTTATGTACTGAAAGTAGACTAGTTTGGCATCAATTGTAGTGACTGGCACATATCCTCTTATAGAGACTCACAGGTGCACAGTGGACAGTTAGGCACATGGCCTAAGCATATATTATCTGTTAGAAGCACATATGAAAATGGCCTATATCTGATGTATTGAAAGTGGAAGTGTTTCTACATATATTTGCAGCAATTGGGTATTGAATCCACTGACAGTAGCGCACAGGTCTATAGGGTAAATAGGCTGATAAGAAACATGCGTGAAAATTACATATATACGGTGTACTGAAAATAGACAAGTATTGAAATATAAGAATAGTGACTGGGTATTGAATTCACTGACAGCGACTGACAGTTCATTAGCCGTCAGACAGCAAAAAGTCAGCAGATATCTCGGCAGAAATATTTGCCTTTTGGAAAATGGAAATATCTCTCGAATTGTTCGATGGGAGAAGAGATTTTAAAAAATTTCCATTGGTCTTGAACATGATCCCATATAGTCATCAAAATATAATATTTTGGAATACACTAGTAGTGATTAAGTATTTAATACACAGGCAGCGGTTCACAGGGGATATTTTAGCGAAGGATGGAACTTAGCTGTGATAAGGAACACATATGAAAATTATCCATATCTGATGTGAAAGTAGACGCGATTCGGAACACAGTTGTAGTGATTGAGCACCGAATTCAATGACAGTGATGTACATGTCCACAGGATAGCGTTTAGCTATACATATATCATCTGATGAGGAAAACATGTGAAAATAACACAGAATGGTGTACTGAAAGTCAACAAGCTTTGGCATATAATAGTAGTGATTTGATATTGAATACAACGGTAATGAGGCGCAGGCATATAGATAACTGTTAGGCTAAACATACATCGTCTGATAAGGAACATACATGAAAATGACTTCATCTGGTGCAAAGAATGAGGAAGAACTGCTTTTGATAGGATTGGTAAGAAACTCTGAAGAATAGGCATTCTGTCAGAATAGAAGCTATATGCTGACAGAGATGAGTTCAGATGTCATCTGAATGAGTGAGAGTCTAGCTAATGCTTCGGTCTTGAGATTTGGGTTGATTTTTCTTCTCAGGTTGTGTATATGTCTACTCTTCTAAAGAGTTTTCAGAAGAGTATCTGGGGATATTCAGAAATTGTTTGTAACAACAAATTCCATTTCTTACGAACTAAGGTATTTCGCTGATTTGACTCAGAGTAATGTTCTGTAGTCCTTCAAATTTCTTAATACGAGTTGCCTCTACTGATATCTTTCCCCTTCCAAACAAGGCAAGAAACGTTTGAATTTCTTTGACTTGATTGTCAAGCATGTGACAAGTCTCTATTTGGTTATAAGTAATAGCTAGAAATCATCTTCGTAAAAATGATCCTAGGTACCTTACTAAAAACATTATAGCACTCCATAGGCGGCTTGATGCAGAAAGAAAGAATTTGAAACTAGTTGAAAATATAATAATAATAAACAAATTATTATATTTCAATTCAAATTCAAACGAAATAGATTTTTAGGCAATTTCCCAATAATACATGAAATATTTATCATAAATACAATGTAGATGATTGTTTTTGTAATACAGCGCAAGCAGTTTATTGTTTTCAATCAGAATGCTATACTTTACTTATTATGTTCCTTTTACATGGTTAAGGAACTGTTTTCTTAAACAGAATTTGTCCCGAAAATTATTATAGGTCGGATATTGTTTGCACGAGATGATGACTCCATCTTTATAAATAATTCTGTTTGAGAACGGCTCCACGTTTCAGACTTTTAAAATTGCCAGAACGCGTGTAGTAACATAGAATTTACATGTATATACAAGCACGAGAGTATAATACTGAATTCATTAGGAATTTCTTACCAAAAAAATCAAAATTTCATACGAATCAAAATTCAATTTTCTTTGGGTTTTTGAATCAGAAAAATGAATTTAAAGCTACATGCCCAAAGCAAATCTCGGATATCAAAACCATGTTTTTCTGCTTCATGTTTACTTGATTTTCACGGTTGTTATTTTGTTTCATATGCAAAATTAATCAAAACAATTGATTTGATCTTTCTGCGTTTGCAGTAAATTTTTCTATGAAAAATGTAAACAGCATGGTTAAAGTTTAGGAAAACAAGTAAAATGTCCAGATTTTAAATATTAATAATAGCATATATTTCTCCACAGAGAAAAATGTTAATAACAATAAAAATGATTCTGAAAAGCCATAAACATGAAAATAAATTCATATATTTCCTTGTAGGAAAATAAATTTCAGAATTCATGAGTTCCAGGAAATATTTATCTGAACATTTTTTATATGCAAGTAAAAGCTAAATTAAAAATTATAGTACCTTATTTTTAATAATGTAAAAGTATATTTGAAAAACAGAAATTTCGCATTTTTTTAACATTTCATTTTCCACAATTTTATACTTAGAAATAGACTTTTTAGACGCACACTTGTAGGGTATTATTTAGATCAAAGAGTGAAAATTTCAGAAATATATTTTGTGTTGATGACGAATTTTCGAAAATTGAAAACCATTTGTTTCATTTGTTCATTTGTCATAAATTATAAAAATGAAAATGCTTTTGATTCGATAGTGTTTTTCTTTAAAAAAAAATTTTATCTTAATAAATAAATAAATAAATTTGTTTGAAAATAAAAAAATACTGTGTAACATCCTGATTCATTATTTTGGGCCTTCAATTAAGCTGATGATTCAGTTAATATAATTTCAGGCAATAACAAGCTCTTTTGTTCTAGTTTAAACAAGTTATTTCATAGAACGGCGACTTAACCCTGTCAAAGTGTAAACTAATAAGCATGAAGTGAAATAAAAAGTTAGATTTTTACTTCAAGTTAATAAAGTTTCACGTTAAGTTAATCAAATTTAATTAAGTTCCTTACTTTGAAGTATGAAATACTTAAAATATTAAGTTAACTTAAAAAAGAATTCTTTAGCATGATGAGAGCAAAAAGGAGAAAGGAAATTTTCACAAACAAAGCACATTACATTCATTATTAAATAAGCGAGATGTGAGAAAAATAATTCCCTTCCTACCCGTGAAATCAATTATAATTTAATTTTACATTCTAATTGTCTAAAATTAGTTGATTTATAGAATAACTAGTTGTTTCATATGAAAACTAGATAATATTTGTGTAATTTGGAGTTTAGAACACAATTATCCGACTTCTTTAACTGACCTCATTTGTTATATCTTGAAACAATCCGAAGTACTGTGATATTCCCCGACGGCTGGTCATAGAGAAAGAACCCCTCCCCCCTCAGTTTAACCCTCTCACACCGAGCGAAGCGGTCCCGAGCAGTTTAAAAATTTCCCCTTCCCCTCAACAGCGACGAAGGCCAGTCTGAGGCGGTTGGCTTCTTTTGAGGGGAGGTTCGGTTCGGAGATTGCTTAGGAGATAAGCGCGGTAGAGGGTCCAATTATCCTTGCCCACCACAGCCCATTTCCCTGCGCCTTAAGGGAAGGTTATAGCAAGGGGTTGTGTGGTGGGGTAAATGGCTACCCAGGTTGGGAGAGTCCAATTCATGTCGCTTCCTCCCAAAAGTTCTTGGTTTTAAAGGTACTAGAAGAAAAAGTCGCCTCGGGATTAAAGAGTTAATCTCGAGGCCACCTTTTTCTTATAGATCCTTTAAAAAAGGGCTATTTTGGAAGTCTAAGACATTAATTGAACTCTCCCAACCTGGATAGTCATTTACCCCACCACCCCACCCCTGCTGTAACCTTCTTTTAAGGTGCAAGGAAATGGGGCTGTGGTGGGCGAGGATAATTGGACCCCCTTCCGCGCTTATCTCCTAAGCGATCTCCGAACCGAACCTCCCCTCAAAAGAAGCGAACCGCCTCAGACTGGCCTTCGTCGCTGTTGAGGGGAAATTTCTAGACCGCCCCGGACCGCCTTGCTTGGTATGAGAGGGTAAAGAGTTAAGACTCACGGTGAAGTAAAAAGAGTTCTAGAAGGAAGGAGCCGATGTAAGGGTCGGACGATAAATGACTACTGCAGGTCCTCAGTGGTTTAGCTTAGTTTAGTTGCATTAAAGTCCCGCATTGAAACAACACGAGGGCTATTTTGGAACGGACCTGGTAATTTTGAATCCCGGTCAGATGAAGGGATGCGATACGCCCCTTCTCCAAACTTCCGCACCACACCAGCGTGAAGCCGGTTGACCCCCCCACGTATGATTTAACGAACAACAGGCGCACATCTTCAGTGGAATTGGAACCCTTCGGCCGACACCTTACTGCTATGTCACCGAAGCCCTTAATCTTCCTTGATCGACGTTGAAGAAGGTGTCGGGATTGAGAATAATTTCCTTGTCAATAACTAAATGTACATGTAATGTTCCATATTATTCAAGAGAAGGTAATGAAAAAGATTGTTTAAATAACTTTATCAATTAATAATAAGTTATAAATCAAGTTGAGTCTTTGACTTGGATAAAGTTATTTAACATGATTTACACTACCGACATAGGCAAGATGTCACAATACTTAGGTCCGAAATTCCCGTTAATAGAATTAAGTGAAAAGCCATTTAAATCCTTTTATATTTCATTATCATCAAATTTATAATTTGATGAAAGAAATTTATATTCTTTCTGAACGACAGCTACGCTGGAAAATCGTCACTGAATTCGAAAGACTTGAAAATTGAAATCAAGATACTTGTTTCGGTAGTAGTGGAAATAGTCATTGTATGTTATACAGGGTCTCCAAAGTGTAGTTTACAAACTTTAACCCTTTGAGGATGACCGCATGCGTAACGCTACGAGAGGCCGGCAAGCCCGTGTGACGGTCGTACTCAAAGAGTTAAGGGTAAGTCAAGCATACAGAACGCAAGACATTTTCACAACAGAATATGGATAGGGAACGTAAAGGGGAGGACGTTTCAGGAGGCTTTTTGTCAGTGAATTAGATAAAATGATTCGCTAGATGGAGTGTACAACACAGGTTTAATGCATTTCAAATTCACAATGGTAGAAGAACACATTTCCATGAGCATTGCACGTCATATTAATAGAGATGACACTGGGCTTCATCAACCTGCAAGAAATTTAGGACATCTTCTGCATAGCTGAATTTCATAAATAATCATATGTGCATACCTTCAGGCCAGACTCTCTTTACAATATAATAGTGTAACAAAGATGTAATGTCGCTTTCATACCTCGCTAGTCTTATAGTTGGGGAGAGAGTTTTACAGGGGTAAGCATGGATTGACGGGCAGCGTCCATCAAGGGCAAATAGAAGATACCCGAAAATGCTATTACTTTCTCGATATTTCTATTAGGGGCTGAGATCCAGGTTTTTCCTGAAAATTCCATGTGACGTCACTGCCTATCGGGGGGAGTATAAAAAGACCACGCTTGTATCACAGTGTGTTGATCGACTGGAACGACTTTGGAGTTTCGTCTGTAGAGCGAGCTAGAAAGCCGGTGAGCTGAGCGCTATTGAAAGTGCTGTTATTGTCACTACTAGTGATTTACTGACTGTTTGTGTTGCTAAATCTGAAAGAGATGAACTGTTATTACCTGTGAATTGCTGTCTGTTTGCGCTGCTAATCTGTGCAAGATATATTGTTCCTGATATTTGTGCTACGTGTTTTCCTGAATATTTATGAATAAACCTTAATTCTCCATTATCCTGCGTGTTGGACTGTTTACACCATACACCCACAGAACGATTTTTGTAATAATAGGATTCCATAGACTGTGAATGTTTTAAGGCCATCGCTCACCCTTGGTCAAATTTACCAACACTCTTTTCAACCTTCATATTAAACATTTTGATATTCATAAAGTTTAATGCGAGATTTTCATCAGAAATTCGGGATATTATTGAGCCAATAAGAACTCAGAACGAAAAAAAACTACATTTAAAGATTTCTTTCATTTGAAACGTAGTACACAAATCTGGAAACCAAATCACAACGATCGGCTTTAAACAAGGATGGATTTTCAAATGAAAGACGCTGGCACTAGAACCTTCTAATGTGTTATTAATAATCTTGTAAAACAACAAAATTGGCACTTTTTATTTGAAATGCATATGATAGATTTTTAATTGAAAGCATTATCGAATAGCAAAATAGTACTTCTCAGAAAAGTTTGAAATTTTAAGGAACAAATATATAATAGCATTGGAAATCAAGATCATACGGAGATAGCCAAAAATAAATAAAGAAAGAAATAAAAATAAACTCATAGTGAATCGAATACAACTGAAAACAAAACAAGGAATCCATTCTAGTCCACTTTTTCAAGGGCTAAGAAAAATTCGAAATGGATTCAAAATAATATTTGAGAAATTTTCTGTAAGAAGCTAGCATTACGCCAAACATAGCTTCTCATAGCCCGAACTTCCAAAACAAAGGACCAATGAGAAAAGTATATAAAAGCAAATAATCAGAAGAAAAAGGAAATAACACACACATCAAAACGCTAATAAGATGATTAAAAATATTAGCCATCAAGCTCTATTAATAAGCCTTCATAAATAAAAAAATTACCCTATGATTAATTGAGAGATGAGAAAAAAACCTTTATGTGACCACTAACCCACGCTAACATTCTCCAAGAAGAAATAATAGCATTCAGGTATAATAGCGTTCATTCTCCAAATATAATAGCATTCAGGTTATGCTAAACCTTAGAGAATGGGTTTGAGTTTGATCTTATATTTTTTCGAAGATCTAAATGTTTAAATTAACATTATTTTGGAAGCTATGTGATCTTTTCAACTATTCATCTCTATTTAAAAGATGTTACCGCTTTGCAAAACTAAATAACGAACAAGATCTTATTTCTACATATATAAATATACGTTCTCCAGATATGTAAATTTTCTTTCAGAACTCATTCCTTTACCGTTCTGCACCATCTTCAAGAAGCATCTCTTTATTAAACAAAATTCTTTTGTTTCTTTTAATACAATTATTCGGGAGCCAACAAACGATATTCGACGCTAGGAATTCTTCAATTAGTCAAATTAAAGTAAGCAATTTAAACAACTCTAAAGTGTTGCAAAGTAACATTTTTCAAGAAAATTCCCTTGGAGTCGCATACACTCCATTAATTAAAGATAGCGCTTTGCTTTTACTTTAAAATGATAGGAAATAGTGAGTAACTAATTTGAGAGCAAAGAAACAAATAAGGCGGACGAAAGAAATGAGTTCCTTCGGCAACAAATGAATTGCTTTGCTTAACAAAAATGCTGTTGTACGTTTTCATTCTGTCAATAAGAGTGGCGTTTATTTTAAGCGTAATTGGATATATTAGGAAGACATGTTTACACCATTAATTAACGTTCGTAAGTGAACCTTATTAACAGACAAACATTTTATTTTTTTCAGAATAAAATGTTGATCTATTTAAATTTATTTAAGTATAAATTAGTCTTCTATAATTTCAATTGCCCGCATCAGTTCACTCAGTTGCAAATCATAAAAATAAGAGGTACTGCTGACTAAAAAAAATTCTTATAAAGTAATAACTAAAAAAATTAAAACTTCAGAAAGGTCATTAAAATAATGTATATAATTTGAATTATATGAATTCAGGATCTGTTGAGGGTGGATAGTTCTAATCCTTCTTGATCTCGCTTATTTAGCCAAGTTAGCCAAGTCAAGGACTTATAATAAAAGGTAAGTATGGCAAAGAGACCTCGCAGCATCAAGGTATAGCAGTTCTTGATCTCGTAAAGTTCATGAGTCAAGGACTTATAATAAAGGGTAAGTATGGCAAAGAGACCTCGCAGCATCAAGGTCTAGCATCTGGATCTCGTTAAGTTCATGAGTCAAGGGCTTATAATAAAGGGTAAGTATGGCAAAGAGATCTCGCAGCATCAATGTATAGCAGTTCTTGATCTTGTAAAGTTCATGAGTCAAGAACTTATAATAGAGGGTAAGTATGGCAAAGAGACCTCGCGGAATCAAGGTCTAGCACTTCTTGATCTCGCCAAGTTCATGAGTCAAGAACTTATTATAAAAAGTGAGTGTGGTGAAGAGGACCACTGTAGCACCTGAGGTAGTTCCCATGCGTGGGAGTAGGCTACCATCTTCAAGGATTTTCAGAGAAACTGGTCCATATTTGTAATTCGCTTGGAGGAAGAACTACAACAGCCAGCCTGACCGTATCGAGCCATCGTTTCTAAATCGCGTAGTATTAGTTTTTGATTAGCTGAACGGCTGCTTATGAATACATTAAGAGGGTGGAACCCATAATGATAAAATTCATTTTCTCAGCTGTCAGGCTTTACTCCATCAGACATTGATAATAGCAATCAGTAGCGACTGTAAACATGGAAATCTGATAAAGTTGTACAAACAGAAGTTATGAACACGAAAACGTTTTATTTCTCCTAGTTATAGAAATCAATGGCCTCAAAGGAAATATTTTGAGTGAAAAATAAATTTAGATGTAAAATTATCAACTGAGACACTAAGTAAAACTAATTAATTAGCAATAAAGTAGTGATAAATAATCCTCCAATTAAATAATAATCAAAATTTTAAGAAGTGAAATATAATAAGGTCAAATAAATGTTCTGAAGACTTAATTTTGGTTGAGGAAACATTTAATATTCTGGTGAATGAAATACAATAAAATATAATTGAGGATTATGGTTCAAATGAGATTTCTATTTTTTCAAATTCACACAATAAAATAAAAAGAACTGTTTCATGCATTAATTATTTTAATCTAAAACTGAAAGAATTGAGGTAATTAAAATTTTTCAAATGTAGCGTTCAATAAAATGAATTTTAGTGTCAAATAATATAGTTTTATTTATTTTTATTTGGTAATTACGATAAAGATTATTCACTGAACTTCTAAAATGCATTAAGAATTTCTACAGTTGAAATACAAATATCAGCTGCTCGACGAATGCGAACCAGTTGAGACTGTTGTTTACAACTGCAATCTTGTAAGCAATATTTTTATTCGGGATGACAAAATAATTTGTAGTTCCTTTTCTAAATGCAGGAGACAAAATTTTTCAAAATGTGTTTCTTCCTGAATTCGACAAAGGCACCACACTGCAGTTCTGGTAACAATTGAACAAAGAGAAGCAAAAAAAGAAAGAAAAGAGAGAGAGAGAGAAAGAGCAAAAATATTCCCGAGAATCTGAATTTTTGTAAGAGGAATCAATTTTCATCGACTTGCAGATTATTTGGACACAATCTCAGCCGTCTTTTAAGAAAAATATTCAAAATTCTTCCCTTCTTTCGAGTGAGGAGTTCTTTTTTTCTTCTAGTAGCTGAGGGTTGGGAAAATGCGGACTAGATGCATTATTTTATATCTTTTATTTTGTAGTTTTTTATCAGAAGATGCAAATGCGGTATCGATCCCTGCATGTCACAAACAAGAGAATGAAGTGCCTTTGTGGAAATTTTTTTTCACATAGCGAAGTGTTCTTTTGAATTGCCCCGAAGAGTTGCGATTATTTTGAATAGATGAATATATAAAATAAATTGATTATCTATTTAAGTTTGGAATTTAGCGAATTCGATATTCATTCCCTCTTTAAACTTTCAAAACTGTTGCTAGATATGCTTTTTAACTTTGTTAGTTTCCGACGTTAGAATTTTTTTTCCTACATGCGGAAGATAGTCTTAAGTGATTCCAGGCTTCGGCTTTGAAGGTGCATGATTTTCTGTAAGATGCGTTAGTAACTAAACGCAGATGGATTTTAGAAAAAGAAACTGGGATACTTTAAAACAAGTGATTGCATACATAATGCATTTCATTGATTTGTAAAGAAACGCTTGCGTATCTAGACGAGTAATAAACACCGCAGGATATGAAAATTTTATTGAAGAACTTTTTATCAAGAGTGTTTCAAAGAAATTTTTAAAGCGAACATACTTTCTCAAATATATCTTATACTTTCTACATGTGATCTCTTTCATTGAATTAATTAGTGAATTATTTATTTTTTAAAAAATTCTAAAATTTCCCGAAGAAAAGCTTTTGATCAAATTCTTCGAGTGAAATGATAGAATTAAATGCATTAAATGGCAAAATAAAATACTTAATAAAAATATGCAAGGATTATATAATTATGCATTTAAAACAGTTGTGTGCATTTCAAATTCCTGCAGCAACTAAACGAAGCTCATTAATTTTTTAATATTTTGTAAGATTTCTTTGAATTTCATTCTAAAGAATAAACATATCATTTCAGATTCTTTATTCGAAATAAGATCTGAACGTTTAATATTATATGAACTCCTTCAGCAATTCAGGATCAGAGATTAGCTATGATTTAATGAATTTTGTGATAAATATTAAGCTAAAGAGGGAGCAAAAATAATTTTCAGAAAATGATGGCTTATTTTTAAAATAAGTCATTTGAGTTAATCAAGAATATGACTTTCCTCGAATGAATATGTTCTTTTCCAACAGGGCTCGCTCACATGCTCCAAGAGCAGTGAAGCAAACTCTAGAAGAAATTCAGTAGGTTATGTTGCCTCAATCACCCTCTGCGTTAAGCTGGGCATTCACGAGAAGGCTAGCTATGCCCTAAGACTGGCTTTTTCCACCCATTTTAGTCGAAAAATTAGGCATAGAATTCACGGATGTTCCAAAGTTTGTTTTGACACATGGTTCAAAGTCGCAGAATTCCTGCCACCCAGATTACTCTTCTCCCACGCGGGTGATTTCGAGTTTTATTTCTAGCCTCGGCACGAGGTACCAATGTAGGCAGATCCTTTGTTTCCCGCTACCCTCGCATCCAGGTTTATAATTCGAATCGGTGGATTGAGATTTGGATTTTAAGGTCTTTTGAATCATTTGCTCCAAATTTGACAGGCTTTCGACCTTGACGGTAGGTTTTTCCTTCCCGTGTTTCCAAAATTCCATTTTGGAAGAGCGGTGAATGGCCTGCTTTAGATGTTGTTCCTTCAGACTACAATTTATTTTGATCCTTGCAGAGTTTTCTTTATGGAAATCAGTTCATTTCTTGGAAAAAAAATGTCAAAAATTGGCTTGAAGACAGAATTGTTTCAACCCATCTTCTTCCTTCACGGAATCCATTCGTTGCCTGACAGATGGGAAAAAGTAGTTTCTGATCGAAAAATAATTTGTATAAATCTTTCTTTTATTTCACATACAAGCAAGTGTCTTTTATTTATTTTTAAAAAAAGCAGAGTCATAATTGTGCAGTAAATAACTTACTGCTCCCTAAGCCTTGAATTTAAGGAAAATAAATCTTCTTTTCTTTACTTTCAATGGCAATATATTTAATTGTATCTTAGAAACGCATCATACTGGCATTCAGACTGAATGCTTTTAAAATTTTGATTCAAAAAGTCTACTGATTCATTCAAAAATTGGGATCTTTTATTGTTCTAATCAAAATTGTTCTGCATTTGCTCTTTTTATGTTTCAGAAGCGACACAGAGGAAAAAAGTACTTCAAATGACATTGGTTGAATAAAATAATCATTTGAACAGTGTATGATTAAGGAAGCTTTGCTGTAAAGTGTGAGTTAAACGGAACTCATTTTTCTTATTTATATCCTTACGTATATAGATTACTATCAGCACCTCAGATTTAAAATCAATTTTGCTTTAAAGAAGCAATAGATATTTATCTATAGTCTATCTAGTTTGTAGACTTTTTATAAATGTACGTTGACTAAGAGAGAACAACATGTATACATGTACATCGTAATATAACTATATTAAATGCTTTTAAATATTCTCGAAACTAAATATAAGTTTTACCAAATCAACAAAACCAAATAACAAAGAAGTAAAAGAAATGAAATGAAATGAAGTGAAATCTTTTCTTACTGATCACACACTTAAAATGAACTTTTGCTTTAAAGGTTTTCTTTTTAAGATTCTAAATCCATAGACCAAAAATTAATTTAGTCGTAGTAATAACCAAGATCTAATTTAGATATAAAATAACAAAGAACTAAAAGAAATGAATTGAAATCTTTTCTTACAGATCACGCACTTAAAATGAACTTTTGCTTTAAGGGTTTTCTTTTAAATTTTTAAACCCATAGATCAAAATGTAATTTATACAAAGTAGCATCAAATATCTTGCCTAACATTTTTGAATTGATATTACGGGGGGAGGAACTTTTTGCACTTAAAGCCCTCATTAAATTTCGGCTGTTGGGCAAGAGGCCGTACGAGCAGAATCTTTAAGGTTGTTGTTCTACAATTATTATACACTCGCATACAAAAGTTAAGGAACATTTCGTAAAATACGAGAAATTTGCAATTAATATGAAAACTATGTTTCGAAATCAGTTCTAAAGAATCGTGTGACCTTTAGTAGAGTATCATATACACTGAAGAGCCAAAATATTATGACCACCGACTCAATAACGCGTTGTGCCTCCTTTGGTCTTCAAAACAGCTGCAACTCTCCCAGGCATAGATGCCACAAGTTTTTGGTGCATGACTGGAGACAGGTTGTACCAAATGTCTAAGCAACGGTCGCGCAAAGTCGAGATATTCGGACATGGTGGTGTTTGAGCTCTGAGCTTCCACTCCATGATATCCCAAATGTGCTCTATCGGTTTAAGATCCGGCGAGTTAGGTGGTCAGGACATTAAGTGGAATTCATCAGTATGCTCCTCAAACCACTCCAACACAATCCGAGCCTTGTGACATAGGGCGTTGTCCTGCTGGAAGATTCCCTTTCCAGTTGGGAAGACAAACGCCATGTAAGAGTGCAACTGATCCGCAATGATGTTCAGATAGTTCGCAGCTTTCATGGTCTGTTCTGCCACAACTACGGGTCCCACAGCCGCCCATGAGAACGTCCACCTAAGCATAATACCGTCACCACCATCCTGCGTATGACCTGCTGGACAAGAGGGGAGCAACTGTTCGCCTGGCAGACGGCGTACCCTGACATGACCATCGACGTGATGAATGAGAAATTGGGATTCATCCGACCAGACAAATCTCTTCCACTCATCCATGGTCCAGTCTCGATGTTCCCGGTCCCACTGTAAGCGTAAATGACGATGACGCTTGGTCAACAGAGGCACACGAGCGGGACGTCTGCTACACAGTCCCATATACAACAGTGTCCGCTGAACTGTGTGTTCCGAAACACTTGCGCTTGGACCTGCATTGTATTGGGCTGTCAGCTGAGCCACTGTCTGTCGTTGATTTTGCTTTACCAAGTGGGACAGTCTCTGTCGTCCTTTTTCTTTGATGACGCGTGGACGACCAACACCTTGGCGTTTACTGCTGGTGATACCGTTATTTATTCACTTTGCATGAATACTAACAACGGCAGATCGTGAACAACCTACCAGTCAGGCAGTTTCGGTAATACTCGTTCCAAGTCTTCGGGCCATTACGATCTGCCCTCTATCAAATTCGCTTAGATCAGCAGCCAGCCTTTCCTATCACTCGCAAAAGTAAGTGCAAGAATGATTACTTACCTTCCCCAGCAGCAGTTAAAAACCATTCTCACTTAACCACGTGCCCTCCATGTCATCCAGACGAGTTCATTGAAAAATGTGGGGATGGTCATAATGTTTTGGCACGTCTGTGTACATATTACAGTGAAGATTCGGTCACGAGGGCAATTAGGGGGACCACTAGAAAGGGATGAAGACGAAAATGGAGTTTGACCCATCCTGTTTCACTTTAATCTTCGAATGGTATTCGAGAAAATGCAATTTAAATAACGTATTTAATTTATAAGTGTTCATGGTATACAGGATATTCAATTTTACTAACATTCAATGTTACTGTTCGAAGTTTCAAATTTAAAAAATATCAGTTTGTACAAGAACCCTCATCATTTAGCTTCTCTTAAAGAGAAGTTGAAATTCACCTCACTGAAATGCCGACAGCTTTTTGAATTTTAATGGGATTCAACTGGAATTTTTTAAAAGTTGTTCTATATATCTGGCTTTGAAATTATGAAAGAAAAATTCCGCTGCCTCTTGTACATGTGCAGTAAAAAATTATTTAGTACAAACATTCATATTTCTTGTAATATTTAAAGTATTTACTTCAACGTTTAATACGATACTTCTGTAACATATTGTCGAGTGTTCTGCAAATTTCAAATAATTTGAATGAGAACTCTGCATGTTATAAGCAAAACACATGAAGAAATATTTGGGATTTTTTAAAGAAACATTTATACCTTCCCGAATATTTGTGCTATGCTTACGAAAATGCATGTAAATATTATGCACATTAAACCATAACCATTGATAAAAGTTAAATCTCGTTATCAGCTTCCTGTGAAACAGGATGGGTAAAACTCCATTTTCGCCTTCATCCCTTTCTGGTGGTCGGTCTAATTGCCCTCGTGACCGAATCTTCACTGCAATATGTATATGATACTCTATTGAATGTCACACGATTCTCCAGAACTGATTTCGAAACATAGTTTTCGTATTAATTTCAAATTTCTCGCATTTTACGAAATCTTCCTTAACATTTGTATACCAATGTATATTACAGACAAGTATATTATTTCAATGCAAATTGTAACTAACTGGTAAAGCCGCATACGAAACTAAAAAAGGACGCTGGTTCCCCAGCCTTGAAATATACTGTATTTAATACTTTTCCCATAATATTAATTTCTTAAGGCATGTTTAGTTGTAATATTATGCACATTAAATCATAACCATTGATAAAAGTTAAATCTCGTTATTGCAATTGGAAATATATATAATACTACAGAAAAAATTCGATTATTCCTAAGAACTTAATAATAGCTATCTGAAAATCTAATTTTGATAGGCTACTGTAGGCACTAACTATCAACGGTTTCACGTTCAGTAATAGTTTCCGGAAACTATTCGATTATTTTGATAGATCGATTATTTAGAGTTTCTTAAATAGGATACAAGAAAAATTACTGTTTTTAAGGTTTTTAGGAAAAGTAGTAAAAAGAATTGTTTAAAAATGAATTACGAAGACGTAATGTCTTATTACTAAAAAATTATTAACTTATAAAGCTGTTACTTGGTTGAATAGGATATATAATAATTACAGGTATTACATAATCACACATAGGCTTGACACTTAAATGCCGGAAACAGAAAATTGAATTTTATAAGCAGTCAGAAAATAAAACTAATAGTTTCAAATAACCAGTTATAAGACTCTCTAATAACATTGATATAGCTAAAATAGAGTAAACGATCTTTATTAGACGAACCAATGTTAAATATACAGTTTTTTCTTTTTAAACTCTAAACTACGAAATTCAAGCAAAATGTAATTCATGGATTTTTAATTTATCTCCAAACCACTATTCTCATGCGTTTCAACAAGATATTTGAAACATCTGCTGAATTCTAATGTATATGGCTGATTTTTATTTCAAAAACAATGACACTAGAAACCATTATCAGCCGTTACACAATTCTCCTTCTCTCTTTTTTGACCTTCTGACTTCTCCTTGGTCTCTGGATACAGTTTTGCAGATTAAAAGAAATTCTAAATATTGCTCAACTAAGCCTTATTTAAGATTTCGAAAGCAAACGGTGTGTAAAAAGTGCAGCTCTTTTGAGATGCATACAAAATCTTGCGCCTCATTAATTTGGATGGATTTTGAAGCATGCATTTTGTAGGATTTTCTTGGTAATTAGAGCTCGTTGGCCTCATTAGGGCCACCCAAACAAGCTAATTATCCACATTTTGCTTTCAGAACGCCGCTTCCCATCCGAAAGAGCTTCAAGTTTTCAAATTGGCTTTTAAGTTCTGTCTTTTTCTAAACCCTTTGTTCTCAATAATTTTTGATTTTCCGTCAAATGAATTTTTATGTTAATTGAGCTTAAGACAGTAACATATTTACTGTTTTGGGTTCACATCTCTAGAGCTGCCGCAACTTTAAACCGTTTGCGTGGGGGTTTGTGAGTTAGCTGCAACCACTTGTGGGAACGAGCATTAATTACCTCGCTTATTATTATTAAAGACAATTAGGCTTTTTGAAAGCATCGTTTATTAACTAGTTTTATTAATGTGATGTGGCAATCAAGAATGTTCTGACACTTACAAAAGTTTACAAAGTTTCGAAAATAGCACAAATTTCAAATGTTTAATGAGATGCTTTTATTTACTTCAACGAGTTACGAAGTGAAGATAAAAACAGCATTTACTGTGATTTTGATGGCTTATTATCAAAATAGAGAGTAAAGATAAATATCTTATTATTATAACTATTAATGGATCTAATCAGTTTTTGTTCCTGTTAAAGATCTGATTATTGTGACAGGCACTCAAAGTTTTATAACAAAATAACTTCGATTCAGATAAGACATAATAAATGATAAAGAATATTTAAACAAGAGGAAGGGCATACTTACTTTTAATACATAGCGATTTTTTTTGTATAAACCGGCAAGTTTGCAATTTTTTCTCACTTAAGTTCTGAGATCACATGAAAGGTCTTGAATAGGGATGTTAGAGAATTGCATTTTCAGCTGTTTTACGAGATGGGCTAGAATTCATCGAGAACTTTGCAGGAAGGCAATTATCTGCAGCCTTTTATTCACCCCTCAAATAATGTCTGAATAAGTGAGGCATTTCCCTGTGACTTGCCTTTGTTACTTTGTGTGGAATCGTACCAGCTCTTTTGATTCACTTGTTAAAGAAATATTTCACGTTTGAGGTAAAAGAAGAGCTATTGGAAAATGACTTCTTAATTTTGAGCGATTCAAATTTAAACTCGTGTGTTGACAACTTACTCATTAAACTTCCACTTCAAACCAGCTTGTTACAGCTTGGCGCACAATGACACAATTTCGTGAGGTTCTCATCCGTAGCAAACCTTTGGTGGAATCAAGTATTCAGACTGGAAGTCTGCAATCCTTAAGCCCAAACTCTGCTTCCAGATCACCTCTTTATTCTTATCTTTTCTTTATTACTATTATCTTTATTTTACCTTATCTTATCTTTATTTACTATTGCTTTGAAAGCTTATGACTAAAATTTTGAATCAATCTAAGCATGATAGTAATGAATGAATCAATTACTGAACATCACAAGAACTATAAAGTTGATCTTTAGATCTGAAAAAATAACAATAGATTATTTGGAAAATAACGAAGATTATATGGCATATATCACCATAATAAGGTCTTGAATAGGGATGTTAGGGAGTTGCATTTTAAGCTGTTTCACGCGATGGACTGGAATTCATTGAGAACTTTTCAGGAAAACTATTATCTGAAGTCTTTTATTTTCCCCTCAAATGGATATCTTTCAATATGTAGTGTAAATATGTCTCGCATTAGGGTTACCGTGACAATTTTTTTCTTTTTGCTTGTTCCTTTCTTTTGCTATCCAGTCCAACAACAATGCTGCGCTCTTTTAGGTTTTTATATATTTGCTCGTCATACTTTTAGTTTTTTAAATATTTGCTCGTAATACTTTTAGGTTCTCACATATTTGCTCGTCATACTTTTAGGTTTTCACATATTTGCTCGTCATACTTTTAGGTTTTCACATATTTACAAGTCATACTTTTAAGTTTTCACATATTTACAAGTCATACTTTTAGGTTTTTACATATTTACAAGTCATACTTTTGCTCGTCATACTTTTAGGTTTTGACATATTTACTCGTCATACTTTTAGGTTTTCACACATTTGCTCGTCATACTTTTAGGTTTTCCCATATTTGCTCATCATACTTTTAGGTTTTTACATATTTGCTCGTCGTTTTTACATGTAGTGTATACGATTTGAAGTTCTTTGATGTATTTAATTATTTTTATTATTTCAGTTTTAAAATCTGCTTTAATCAGTTGGATTAAGTTTGATTGTTTGATTGATACTGCTTACTCGGTTTGTTTTCTACTAAATTACCATCTGTTTTTTTTCAACTCTCTGTCTTCAGAAGTGAGATATTTCCTTATGACTTGCCTTTGCCCCTTTTTGTTCAATTTCACCCGCTCTTTTGATTCATTGATTTATCAAATTAATATTTCCTGTCTGAAGTAAAATAAGAACTATTGGATAAGGACTTCTTAATTTTGAGATATTTAAATTAAACCCGTGTGTTGACAACTCACTCATGAAACTTCCATTTCAAACCAGCTTGTTAACTTTTGGCGAAAAATGACACAATTTCGTGACGTTCTCATCCATAGCAAACCTTTGGTGGAATCAAGCATTCAGACTGGAAGTCTCTAATCTTTCAGCCCAAACTCTGCCTCCAGATAACCTCGACTCTTTCGCTTGTATTGGACTTTTCCATTCAAGTTTCAACCGTACCCTGTGATCTTGCAAATAGGGAGATTATCTGAGTTGATTGAAGAAACATTGCTTTTTAAGTCTAGACGGATTTCCAGCTGTACGTAAGCTTTGACTTTTGCTTTCTGCTGGATTCTCGGTGTAATCTGTTCGTAATGAGTTTCATACTGCAGGAGATAAAACTTCTGTAACTTGCTTTACCTATGAAAAAAAAAGAGTTAGTGTTCACCTGAAGGATGGGAATTCTTGAACATAATGGCCTTGACGGAGATTAATATATTTGGATACAGCTCATTCTATTCAAAGTTCCACGAAATGGTATGTGATGTCGTATAATGCCATATTCTGTACATTTCATCTACAGAATGTTTAAAATTCTTATTTAATTGTTCATCTGCATTATTTAGCATCAATAAATTACACAATATTTTTAACATGATATAATCGAATGAATCGAACAATATCGGATGTGTACATGTGAAAATTTAAGAGTTATATTTAATTTTTGATTATCTTTACTTGAAATACTTATTTTTGATATTTTTTCTGCATATGTAATAAAAAGTTTAAGTTAATTTTTAACAACTTTTTTTCCATCTTTAATTTGCATTTATAACATCGCAGAATTAAAATTTCTCCATCTATGGATTTTAAATTAGAATTTTTCAACAATTATATTTCTCTGTTAGCTATTTTTAGTTTTTATAAAATAAATTCGAATTAATGATGAAATTCAAGACTGTTCACTGCTTCTGAAAATAATTATTAGGAGTATTTGAAAGATTATTTGATGTTAATGATGAAAACTATTTTCTATTTTAGTCAATATAACAGTTTAATAAATATATTCTTATATTTCTCGTGATGTAATTTAGTAAATTGGTTAAGACTTAATGAAAAAGAGAATAACATCTGTCTGAGTCCATTTCTTGGTTCATATATAACTAACTTTCTTGTAAATGTTGTAAATGCAAGCAGAAATGACAGGTTTTAGCAGAAGATTAAGTCTTCGTCTGGAACTCAAAGTATTGTTGTTCTGAGGTTAATAAGAGTCATTATTTGCCTGAAATGAAACTATGAGCAATAACTACCCTTTTGTTATTAATTCCGTTTTGGAAGTAGAAAAAAATTATGATACTTACAAGTGTGTACTTAATTTTCTTAGAAGTTAGCACGTTTCTCTTTCACACTCCATCATATTGTTCATTTGAAAATTTTCTTTCTACTGAAGGACAGCTATGGAGAGGAAGGGAACTGTACATGGAAGAAAACATTATTTTTAACGATGCTAAGAAATATCTAATACCATTTACAATGAAAGAAATCTAAATTTATGAGGAATCGTTAAATGCTCTAATTCAAGAAATTGCACTGCCTGTGGAACTTGGGTAACTCTTTTTCTTGCGGTGGCTATCACGAAACGCTATAAATAAACGGAGCGAAGCATAAGGCGAAACATTAGTAGCAGAAAAGCAGCCACCGTCTAAAGCTACGTAATAAAGCGTTTAAACAAGAACCGTGGCTACTATTAAAAGCTTAGTCATTCTTGGCCATGTTAGACCATTTAGTTGAAAAATTACCCGCAGCCTTTGCAATGGAGGGCCAAGGGGAAACATCAATATGGGCATTAGTGGACCCTAAGTGGAAAAACCCCGTCTGATGATAGCTCTGGCAGTGCTTACACTCCATCAAGGCCGATATTAATATCTGTTGCAGGACGATCTTTCCAGAAATGGCCGATGTTCCATAATTGCCACTCCTGCTGCAGAGCCGTAATTATGCCAGGGGAACTTTGGCGCTGCAATTACTGCAGCAGTAATGATTCCGCCATCGATGGTCTCTCTTATGAACAATCTTGGCAGGGCTCTTTGCGATCGGGAATAGAAATGAGAGGGCCTCGGCAGTTTTTCTGCGCTGCTCCCCCTGGCTGGCAGGCTTGCCTCGGTAATTGGATTTTATGACTCCGTAGAGCAGTAAAAGATATATTTCTTCAGGAACCTGCGATAATCGGAATTTTGCTCAAGGAAGAAAAATTCGCTTCTTCCCTCAGATTGGCTTGCTTTAGAAATTGTGACCGAAATTTAATTGCGAATTGAGTGTGAAATCTCACCCACACTAGTTTTGTACAGTAGATGGATAATTGTTAAAATTTTCTCATAAGTGAAAATAATTTTCTGTTATTTTAATTTTTTGCTTCTTCACCGATATATATTATTATTCTACTTCTGACTGACTGAATTACTTTCTTAAGAATAACAAGTTAATCAATGTGTGAAATTGCACGAATATTGAATTGCACTTTGTGCTTGTGAATGCACTTTGTCCTTGTGAATGCATAATGTGTGAATTGCACCTTGTCCTTTGAGATTAAAAAGCAGATACCTGCTTCCATCTACTGAATTACTACTGTATTGTGACTGCATTTCTTATTGTTTATAATAGAGACACTTGAGGCATAATTTTTAAATAATCGAGATACGAAAATATACAAGGTTTTTTTACCTTCTACCTTAAACATAGTTGATGTATATAAGACGAAATCATGATATCGAGAGAAAAAAAATTCCTTTTGTTAAATTAAATAAAATATATATATTTCCTATATTAAATTTTATTCTAATTTTCTAATACATACAAGGTGTCCGGAACTCCACCGACTAATTTCTAGGAGTGATCGTACAGATGAAGACAAGCAACTTTTTGTTGGACAACAACATGGGGTTGCAAGCGCAAAGGGCGACAGCTACTGTTCAGCAAGGATTCCGAGACTACCACTTTTGGAAGATTTCACACCGGAAAGGTGTGTCAGGCAATGAGTCATATGAGCGTATTTCCAGAGTTCTTTGTTAGATCACGCTTGGTAAAATGCAAACGTTACCCTTCCATTCTTCATTTTCCCTCTATTTAGAATAAAATAACTCCACCCGAAGCATGCGCAGAAGCTCGGAGCTTTTCCGAATCCATTGCTAAACAATACAGCAGGAGTGGTGTTAGAATCCGTCCGACTTGGGGGTGGGGGAGCAGGGTCTCCCCGAAAGAGGAGAACGATCTCCTGTTCAAGGGAAGGGGCCCCATGTCCATCCAACTGGTACGGTAACTGTAATGGTTGCAGGAACAGGGACATGGGACGGCGTTCTATTCAAGGGAAGAGACATAATAGTGAACCTCTCAAATTTTCGTCAGATCTTTATTTATGTAGTCTTGGAATAGCCCGACTCCCCTCCCACTAGCGGCAACCATGCGCTAAAGGGGGGCGGGCTGGCTCATTGCCTGTGAATTAAGTGAAAGAAAAGGGTATAACAGTTAAAGTGTACAGCAAAAGTTTAATGGAATGAAAATTTGCAATAGCGCAACATCACCGTTGCAGGAATAACAACATAAAAAGTCGAGCGGAGTATGACTGATACGATGGCAAGTAGGACGCCGTATCATCAATAAACAATTGAAGTTTCTCAAGGTTAGTGTTCAGAGGACTTACCATTCGCAGCGATTAAATAAAATTTCCTTTTCGCGTAATTGTTATTTTATTTTAAAGGGTTTTGATTAATATATCTATTACTTTAAAAAATAAATAAGAACGACTGTCGAGAAAACCTTGACTTAACGGTAACAAAGTTTTGCTAATTTTTATTTAAAATGCGTCCAGAACAAAAGAAAATGCATGTTGCCAATCACAAGAACGGACAACCAGAAACTATTTACAGAAAAGTACATGTACACGCAAGCACGTATACACACACATGCACGCACACACACACACACACACACATCATCAATAAACAATTGAAGTTTCTCGTTAGTGTTCAGAGGACTCTACTATCTCGCAGCGATTAAATAAAATTTCCTTTTCGGTAATTGTTATTTTATTTTAAAAGGGTTTTGATTAATATATCTATTATTTAAAAATAAATAAGAACGATTGTCGAGACAACCGACTTAATCTGGTAATCGTTTTGCTAATCTTTATTTAAAATGCGTCCATCAGGAAATAAAAGAAAATGCATGTTGCCAATAAAGAACGGACAAACAGAAACTATTTACAGAAAAGTAAGGTTACGCCACGACCATACTGCACCAAACACACACACACGCACGCACGCACGCTCGCACACACGCGCACACAATAATACATACACACAATAATACACTACACACACACACACACAACACACACACACACACACTACTACAACACACACAACACACAATACACACAATACACACACACACACACACACACACACACACTTACACACACACACACACACACATTATCATAAACACTACTATTAGCACACACACACACACACACACACACACTACTATCACTACTAATACCACCCGGGGGGGGCTGATATTTGTTCGATTCCGGGAAATTGAATTGTCCGGGGAAATCTGGTATGAAGAGGAAAGAAGGTTACTTGAGATTTATACGGTACAGTGGCAAACAAATGGGAGGGGTAG
>BGPR01003381.1:91747-139109 GCA_013235015.1 Araneus ventricosus | reverse complement strand
AGATATTTAATTTTAAAATCAGGGAGCCCTTTGTTGGACACCCTGTAAGTACAAATGAAACTACTTTGAATAAAAACCTACCATTTAAACGAAGAAAACCATTATAAGTTAGAAGTGTAGCTGAAATCTGAATCAGGAAATTGAAATCGGGAATTCAGATATTTTGGTTGGAATTTTTGACAAGAGAAAGGAATTTAATTTTAAGGCTATTTCACTTTGTAACTTTCAGACAAATCTTCATTTTA
Organism: Araneus ventricosus; assembly: GCA_013235015.1. Lineage (NCBI taxonomy): Eukaryota > Metazoa > Arthropoda > Arachnida > Araneae > Araneidae > Araneus > Araneus ventricosus. The sequence continues at coordinate 138,864 of BGPR01003381.1, read as the reverse complement.
AAATTATTAAGAACTCTATTTATTCTCAAATTAATAGGATTAAACACATCTGTAATAACCACTCTTCTTTAGTCAAAGCCCTAGGTAATTTAAATAATAACTTAAAGGATAACGGATTCCCTTTTTGTTTCCTTAAAACTTGATCTTTTTTAAAATTAGTTTTTGTTCTCCTGAGAAATAGTTCGAATTTTTATTCATAGATGGAGCTACCGGATAGCTTCTAGATCGTTGATTGTTTTGTATCTATTGCGTCATTTTTCTGCTTGGCTTGCTTCTGAAAGAAGATAAAATTTTTATGTCTTTCTTCTGATTATGGATTAAAAAATTTTGGATTTATGTTCTTTATTTGGTGGCCGGACAAGATTTAGACCACAGGAAGGAATAAATTTTGACTTTTTGTCATTCCTTTCCACAGAAAATCTTGTTCCCTTTTGAACTAAAAATGGCGTGTGGTTTCTGATGAGTGAGCCATTTTAGTTCATTTTCATTTTGAATAATTTCTTAACAAATTGTTCTAAGTATTGGTAAACTTTTGGTTTTTCTATAGTTCTTGTTGTATTTTAAAAAAAATTCTGTTGAAGCAATTACTTTTTGCTGCTGCGTTTGCACGCAAAAACGTCTATTGTTTTCATTATTTTTCATTTTATCATTGTTTTCTTTTAATTTAAATTTCTATTATTTATTTTTGTTTTTGAGTATATAGAAGATATAGATTAATAATAATAAGTAAAATTAATTAATTATACTTATTGTTATTAAGAATTAAAATAATAAGTATATAGAAGAATATAATCGTTTACGTGTTTTGAGACTAATTCAATTAAATCGATTAACATCAGAGATTAATTATTAGATTATATACCATACTAATCACATGCAGACTTTCAGCTTTGAAGTTTTGTGTGACTTACGAAAATGTTTCATAATTTACGTAAACTCAGTTTATATTTGTTTACTGATTAAATAAAAAAATGCAGGTACTGAAATGAGAAAACAAAACTTGAAGCTAAATAGATCCAAACTATACTTTTACGTAACCAATTGTTTACAGAGAAGAGCAGGGTCGCAGTAGCCTTGTCGTAAGGTTTCCCCTATGGGGTTAGAAGGTTCCCGATTCCACTGAAGATCAATCGTGTTTGTAGATTTGGCGGCGTAGGCCGAATTGGCCGTAGGTCCTTCTTCTGGCGCTATGCGAAAACTTCGATAAGGAGATGCCAACTCGTGTGTCGCCATCATCATCTGACCGAGGGTCAAAATTACAAGTGCGTCATATTTTTCGAAACGGAACGTTACTCTTAACTAAACCAGTCCCAACAGGAAAAACGATCAGTTTTAAAAATGGATGGACTTTACAAAAATTCCATCATCGCTTTTTTCTGAAGTTAAACTTTAGCTGTAATTACCACAAAATGAAAAAAAGTTAAAAAATTTTATTAAAAGAAAGCTTACTCAAAATGGAAAAAATAAGCCTGGTCTTAATACATTGGCTCTTAACAACGGACGAAAATCCGGGTGCGAAATATTTGTAGGAGCAATGATAGCGTTTTGAGTTTTCATTAGAACAAATAAAACGTATTGTTGTAAAATATAATTTTTTAAGGTTTATTAAAATTATGGAAAAAAATCATTTTTGTTCCATAATAATTTCCGAAGATCTCGAGGAAAAACTTCAAAATTTCACTTAATTTTTGATTAACTAAGATTATAATAAAAAATTTAAAAAGTCTCTATAAGAAGCACTTTCCCACTCTCCAAAGTATGTCTGAGCGGAATGTAGCTATAGCGCAACAGTCTGCCCTGTAGAGGGTCAATACACACCCAGACACTCATTCACTTTTATTATTAATACAGATGAAGGAAATTAACAAAAGGCACACTCAAGAACCGATAAAAGGGAGATTTCAGTTCAGTTTACCTTTCCGTTTTAAAACAATACGAAGCCCTTTTTTGAACGACTATCATAATTTTGATATGTGGTCAGACGACGAGGACATTATTTGTAGCGGCATACCCCTCTCAAAACTTTTACATCTTACCAGGATTAAAAGAAGATAAAACTTCTCTTAGAATGACTTGAAAATGTGGGAACAGACTTGCCTGTTTCCCCTTTTAAGAAGATATTTGAGATTTCTTCTAGCTTGTAATGTAACGGGCAAATCATATGGACGATTTTTCTGTTTTGCTTATTTAGTGTTAACAGAACTTCCAAATTCAGGATTCACTACCATTTTATACGCTAACACGGTTACGCTTACACGGTAACCCACCGTTGTAATAGATCGCCAAATCCGTTTAGGTACAGTAACAAAATTCAACCCCTAGTGATTATCCAAACGGGTTAAAAATTTGCCCGCCACAAAATCATTAGAAGTTGCCAAAAAGAGCGAAAACTAACAATTATGGCAGCTTTTCCACACAATTTTGCTCTTATTTTAACTAAGCATTGAGAACTGCAACAATTGGAACAACAAATTTAATATTTTCAAAGTATCCTTACACCATAAATTTAAAATGCTTCACTTTAAACATTGATTAAAAACTTCAAACAGAGTGTTGAAATTTTGAAAATTCCAATCGACGAAGCATTACCCCGGCAGTCGGCCGGTGCATTGGAAGTTCTACATTACCCCTAAATAAACAAAACAGAAAGCTCGTCCATTAGGAAATCACATCATAGACCCGATTTTATAGGTAATAGTTTTAATACAAATGACATTCCTACTCATTTAATGATTTCTGTAAAAATATTTATTTAATACCGCTAACTAATTATTTTTGAGAAACTTAATAGTTATTCTGAAAACAAAATACAAATTCGAATGGGGAAATTATGATAAACTTCCGAAATTAAAATATTATCTGTTATATCCTTTCATTGTTGAGCATCATTAGCAAAGAATTTTCGCTAATATATTTTTTTACTTCCTTAATTACAGAAACCCTTCAAATTTAACTGAAGTTGTTCGCGGCGACAAAAATTGCGACGAATTACTCCGTTTCTAAGAAGCATTCAAAAGTAGAGAAATAAAATTTATTAGGTAGATGTTCCTTTTCCAGATCATTTTGAATGCAAATCATTAATGAAGAATCACAAAAGAGGTTAAAAACTAATATGGAAAAATAAAAGGTTATCAAAAAATGATGATGAAGTATCACAGAGGTCATTTCAAAGTCATTAAGGAATCCGTTGGGAATGAAACGCTCGCACTTGTTTCTGGAAGTCTCATTTTTGTATCGATTAAAGAGTTGAATCTAAAATTAGCTCGAGATCCAAGAGTATACAATTTGAATGCACATTACCGAAAATTTTAAACGATTCTCATTCGGAACCCTTTAATTACTGACCGTTATTACTTAAATTATGCATGTTAGAAATGAAATGGTCGTTTGAATATAAAGATAGGGCAACAACTATTTAATGCCTTCTGTTTCATTCTAGGAAAATTTAAATTTAACTCGGAGAGTTCACAAGTCGATTAAAATGGCGGAATGTTTATTAGAGTGTACGTCTGAGTCTTATTCTTAAATATTATTACTGAATTTAAACTTTGTTAATTGCATTTGATATAATATCCCGACTATACTTTAACAAATAGAAATGGCAAATGAAATGTTACATATCTATGATAATAATAAACGGAAGATATATACGTATAAATAATTCTGTTAGAATGTCATAATACAACTGAGCTGCTAGAACTAGAAACGGTTTATCAAATTTTACTTAATGTATAATTGTAAATAAATTCTAGAAAGCAATTTAAAAAATAATTATTCATAATTTTTGCTTTTTAATGTTGAAAGAATTTTTTTTAAATATTTGAAAAAGTAGTTGAACAAACATTTCAGTTTACACATTTAAGGTCACAAAATTTTTATTTCATCAATGTTTCATCAGTTTTTATTTATTTTTATGCTGTCATAAATAAAAGAATAGTACACATTTTGGATTAGAATAGAATATTGTATCGAATTTTCTAACTATAATAACTTCTGGAACTTTTCAATGAAAATTTGTAAAATACTGTACTTTTTCAAAGAAAAACAAAATGAAAAATAAAAAATAATGCACGGTTTAAGATAAGACTTAAAGATTAAACGCATAGAAGCTCATAAATCAGTAAAAGTCATTGTTATCTAATAAATTACGCTCTTGCCAAAGATAAGGCTTAGATATAATTTAACGCATAGGAGTTAAGATGTCAGATGAATCACTCTAATGTGCTAAAGATGAACGTTCGTTTGCCGGTTTTTTCGCTATATAAACCAAAATTTTTATATTAGTTTTCTTAGAAAGTAGTTTTCAGAAGTGGTTAAAGCTCGCTGTCTCTGGAATGTCTTTTTTAACACTGTGTATATATAGAATTGTTATTATACTGATAACCAGTTTAATGTATTATGGTAAGATAATGTAAACTTAAATGTAGACTGATTTTATGACGGCTAAGATTTGTAGAAAGAGCAGTTGTAAAAGGCTTTTCGGTCATTTTGTAATTTTCACGATAATGTCGCTAAATATTCTAAAATTTAGCATGGTTCTAAGGCCTATATTGTTGGTAACTGGCACAAGCTACGCTTTAAGTGTTATCTTGAGAATTCTTTTCTTTCATATACTGATAGTTCTGAAAGTACTATAAATGAATGCGAAATAAAGTCCTTCGTACACATTGTTTAAGAGTAGAGAGATTACTAAAAGGCCAATGAAAACCTCCTTGAAATAGTTTTGCCATATATTATGCGCATAAATAATTTTCCGGTTTAAGTTCACTTAATTTGTTTTACAATTCTATGATATCGTAATTTAGAATACAAATGGGGTTTACTTAAACCTCACCGAAACAACTAATTAACGAGTTAGAAAATAAAATCAAACCAAGTAGTGCAAGCTTGTTTGATACAGTAAAATCCCATGCAAGTGGTCTTCTGCGCCTCTACAATAAAAAAAAAATAAATAATAACATTTAACTGATGTCTGTAGACGTCAAAGAGATAATTTGTGATGTAGAGAGATAATAAGAAATCATTGATATTATTTTTTAAGTTTACATATCAGATTAACTTTTAGAAAAAAATATTAGATCGAATTCTTTTGGAATTCTCCTTCTATTTTAAAAAAATCATAGAAAAAATCCTTCATTCTCCCTATTCTTATTAATAATACCTAAAATTTCTATGGATTGTTAGACATCACTGACTTACCAATTAAAATCTAAAATCAAAAAAAAAAAATGACGGACGTTTATTCATTGACTAAATTCCTTGCAAGTAGACATCCGCATCGTCACAGTTGAAAAAAGAACGCCATTTCGCCAACATAAGAAGTGACGCAAGTGACGATGTCTAATTTGAATTAGAGCCAATAATAATAAAAATATGACGGGGTGGGGGAGTCTTTTTTAAACAGACGTTGATTTTAAAGGCGTAGGACTACTTTACTCGCGTGAATCTTTTCCGATTTTCAAATTTTTTTTGTGACTTCTGTTGTTACTTTTTATCTCTAAAATAAGACACTAGTTATGTTTTTAACATATGTAGTTACCAACATATAGAGGATCGCCTATACAACGTTTTTTGTGGCGTTTTGGCGTGTGAATCAAATTCCTTCCTGAGACCCCAATAGGAGGAACGTATTACTACGTTAAAAGACGGAAAAGAGAATGTTAATATACAAAACATTTTTTATCAGTTGTCTTTTGAAACTACAAATCCTACTAAAATACTTACTAAAATCTTCCTGGGATCCTAGGAAATATATTCTACAGAAGCCATTAATTAGACAATTCGAAAATAAAGCCAAACGAAGTGCATAGGATTATTCGTTGTAGTAAAATTCCAGAAGAGAAACCATCTCCGCCTCTGCTGTTGAACAAAGAGCAAATGCTATTTAACTAATGTCTATAAACAGCAAACGGGATATTTCGCCGTCTTTAAAAGGCATTATGAAACGTTTGGTAAGATATTTAATTTTGATTTCAAATTGAATTCCAAAAACAATGAATAAATCATGAATCACAAACGTGAGTCATCCATATGAAGCTTTTAATAATGAGAGAAATTGTGATACACAGCATAATGAAAATGTATAGTATATGCATTTTCTTACTAACGTAGGACTACGTTCCTCCCCATTGGGGTCTCAGGAAGAAATTTGATTCACACTCCAAAACGCCACAAAACTTGGTATGGGAGATCCTCTATATCTCGATAACTACATAAGTTAAAAATAATGTCTTATTTTAGAGATAAAGGGTAACAACAGAAGTTACCAAAAAAAATTGAAAATCAGAATTGTAATTCAGTGACTACTGAGTCACAAAGTTGGTAAAAAAAACGCAAGAATTGGTGACGCGATCCTCTATATCTCGGTAACTACATACGTTAAAAACTTAACTAATGTCTTATTTTAGAGATAAAGGGTAACAACAGAAGTTACAAAAAAAACTTACTTAAACTTTAAAACTTGCGAGTAACAAAAGACACACGCGAGTAAAGTAGTCCTACACCTTTAACATCAGCGGCTGTTTGGAAAGACAGCCTCCCGTCATTATATTTATTAACTTTTATAACTGAAAATCTAACTGATGAAATACTAATAAAATAAAATATAACCAATGAAATATATTCTACAGAAGCCACTAACCAACCAATTGGAAAGTAAATCCAAACAAAGTGCCGTACGCTTATTCGTAGCACTAAAATTCCGTGCAAGTGGCCCTCTGCGCCTCTACAACTGAAGAAAGAACGAATGCCATTTAGCTAATGTCTGCAGTCGTCCGGAGAGTCATTCCAAACTCATTAGACGAGACTTTTCCAGTGATAGGCTGGAAGATCCGTCCTTCTCGAGCGTCTCCCTAGTTAGAACTCGACCATTGATCACTCTTCACTGAAAGGGAGGGAAGGACCCTTCAACCATCCTCTGCCACCCCTTTTGCTTAGAGAACACACATCACTTTGAGGCTCCTTTCTAACCCTCAGACTCAAGTTTCTTAATGCCTCCTCTAAACAAATACCGGGGAGAGACGCACAAAAGGAAGATCTTGTTTGTACTGCCGTTGTTCTTTAGGTTTTTTTTATTCTATCCGGTGGCGTACTTGAAGTTAATTCATGGGAAAGACGTAGGGTAGGTAATAAGCAGAATAAATTCAGCTACCAGAGAGTTAGGTTTGGGGAGGAATCAGTGATTTATCGTTGTCGCGGTTGTAAAAATTTATATTACGAATGTAGAGAGTCCAATGATTAAGTTGTTTGGCCTTGGAGACGCTGTATATTTTTGCAACTACATGGTGATTTAAGGATGGAAGTTTCTTTGGGACGGCTTTTTTCTGGATAGGATTTCGAAAGAAATAGAAGATTTTAAATGTCTTTGTAGTTCTTTATTTTATAGTGATGAGTTCGGGATGAAATAAATATTAGTCAGTTTCTTTCTGGTCGGATTATTGTATATGAAATTTGTCTATAGAATTGAGGTAGTTTCTTTTTGCTTTTTATCACACTAAAAACTTTTCTATTCTGTTAAAAATAGCTCAAGAGTTTCTTAAAGGGATTAATTGAATTGAAATATATCCTACACTAAAATCAGTTTGCTGTTATATTTGCTCTAAATTGTTAAAAGTGTCCTTCAGAACGATCAGATAAGTTGAATCAAGCTATAAATAAATGGAACTAGATTCTAGTATTTATTTTGAAGAGGAAAACGGAGGAATAATGATCAATGATTTTTTAAATTATAAACTTCTGCTTTTATTCCAAATTACTGTTGCAGTAGATTTTATTTTTAGCAGAGAAAAGTTATATACAATAGACGCTTTATTATCCGGTAGTGTATTTACGGAAAAGCAGATTATCCGGGAGACCATCAGAGGACAAAAACTTTAAAAAAAATAACTGCTTAAGTTTGGAAAAGATAGCGGTAATAATTTGCTTGCATATCGAAAGAATCTGGCTGTGTTTGATGCTATTTATGACAGTGATGCTGATTTGAAATCAATAATATAGTCATATTTAAAAAATCGTGGAGGAAAATATTACAGGAAAGTGATGAGGAATTTCTTGATTTTGAAGACGATGCTTGTGATAATGTCATAGAGTCTTGAATATTTTACAAAGCATAGACGGATGTGAAGATTTTGGCAAGAAAGGTGAATGGTTAAACAAAGACAATAACTTAGCTCGGCATGAAATATTGAATAACAAAATCGTACGGTGCGTTAAAGTGACTGTGTAACATGAACCTGACCCTGAAGGAGGAGAAAACCCCATATAGGAGCGGAGGGTAAGTCTTCGTTCTGCGATAACGCAGGTAGAAGATATTCTTGAATACTTAGAACACCAAGAAGACAGTGAATACGCTGAAAAATTAATCCTGAACAATCTAGACAACTTCATATGGCGAAAGACGAAACTGACAAATTTATTATCTTATTTCAAACAGTAACTACCACCGGGGCATGGCACCATGAGTACGCGGATATGAAGCCGCTTGATAAGTAAGCGGGTTGTCGCTTCCCTAGTGGGTATAGTAATGGAGTGGGATTCAGTTATCTCCTCTTCGATGACGGGACGTACCTCCTGCGCGAGGAATTGGCCGTGAGCGATGATACCTGTTAGGACTCCTCTCTCAGTCCTCGCATTGTTGTCCTGACGATTGAATTCAGATTTCCCCGAACGCTAAGGCAGGGCGGGAGTAGCTACTTAGCGACTGTCTAAAGCGGTATTAAAGATTATTAATTATTACGTAATGTGCATACAATATTAAACTTTAAATATTGTACCTACACTTTCAGTTTCATATATATATAATGGTTTATCCGGGATTCCCATTTTTCATTCATTCTGTATAATCGAGATTCAACTGTATCTCAGTTTTTCCAGTTTTATAAAGAAAATCTTTGACCAATATCCGTTTCTGATAGCATTAATTTTTGTTAAGATGATTACAGTAAAATGTGGTACCACATTTGATTCATCTTTCCCCTGATATGATAACATTCAAAAGCATATGCTTTCAACTTTGATAAAAATTATTTACAAGCAATAGAGACATTCGCTGAAGAAATGAGAGATTGAGATGGATTACACACTTGTATGTTACAACAATATTTGTGTCCTAATTTTATATTCACGCAAATGATATTGTCACGTACAAAAAAAAATCAATCATTATGTACGGATGTATATTTTAATATATCTTATGAGGCTCATTACAAATAAACAAGGTTCTTTTCAATTTATTATGATCTTATTTCTCATTCTTTTGTAGTATTGCTAGTATTTTGTATTTTGCTAGTATTTTGTATTTTGCTAGTATTATTCTATTTTTAATTTAGATTATAATGCTGTATTTTTGACAAGGATATGCCATTATTCCTTTTGATTCCCCGTTTAGTTTAGTTTAATTTACATATATTAATACATGAAGTAACAGGACGGCTATTTAGAGACGTACCTCGTAATTTTGAACAGCGTTCAGATGACGAGGAGGATACCTGAGCTGGTACCTCCTCTTCAAATTTTCTGACACACCAGAGGCAGGAAGTGTTACCCTTTTTGTCTTACTTAGAGTCCAACAGGACTAGTTACACAGCGGATATTTAGTGGAATCGGGTTTAGAACCCTGAGTTCTCTGGCCCTTTGAAGTCGAGACCTTACTACTTGGCCCCGCTGGCCTTTTTACCTTGTTGAAAGATGTGTATTAAAAGACAAACAAAAAAACTAATATCGCCCTTATCAGAGATAATAGGGTGATTTCTGTTCAACTAACTACAATTTTGTGAGAAAAAGATTTGTACTTCATAGTTGCGAAACTAGCTTATCAAAGACTTTAACCCTCTGATTCTTAAGACCATTGGAATAGAGGGACCTGAAAATACGAGAACGTTCGAGTTTCTCTTTCAAAGATATGGGAAATTCCCTCCCCTCCTCAAAAACCACAATGACAGCTGGTACTGACCGAATTCTAAGAAAAACCCTCCTTTTCCCCCAGCCCATCTGGGCGAGTCACTGTAACAAAGAAAGTGTGCGCAGCGGGTGAGGAATAAATCACACTTAACCAAAGGGGGTAGAAATTTCGCAGCGATATTCGGACGTTTCGGGTGGCCATTGTCTTTTGATTGAAGAGACGTTTGGGACATTTCCGTATCGATGGAGTTAATATTTCTCTTATCTTATTACAGCCATTTACTGAAGTTCGCTTAATATAAAATAGAAATACTGTATTTTAAAATGCAAATGCAATTAAAATATAAATCTATATTTGCATGACAAACGTGGTTTTGGTATTTATCTAGAATTTGATATACGTCTCATTTTTTAGAAATCTACTAACAAAGTAATAGTCTGAATGAATTTGTGAGAACGTTAACTGGATTTTCAGGATGCGTGCTTAAGAGTCCCTTAAAAAAAGACGGTGTTGCAGTGTTGGATTGGTGGTCTGATCTTGACTTCGAGTTCGGATAATCGAAGATTCGAGACACGATTCAACCAAAGACCCACCGAGAACGTGCCCTTAACCTTTTCCGGTGCAAGGAATTAAATTTTTTGAAATATGATGAAAAAACCTCATGAAAGGGTTTAGTGTTTTGTTTATTGTCTAGGCATAGAATTTACAAAAAAAAATAACTTACCTCATTCCGAAGAAGGTCGTCCCCTTTTGGGGACACCTCCCCCTCATGTGAGGACCCCTTTGGATACAGCAACTTTGATACGCTCAAAAATATTGTTGAATCTTACACAAAATCATAAATGAAAACTTCAAGAATAGTAGAGGAAAACTGTCGAGTGAATTTGCTAAAATTGTAAACGTCAAGAACTCAAAAAAATTCCCATCTCCGAGTCAAGAAATTTAGGCATTTTAAATCTCTAATATTTCCAATTTGGAAGCGGAATTTCATTGTGCTGCCATCTATATTCAAAAAGGAGTACTATCAGCTTCCTTTTCGTGCAATTTTCAGATTTCAAATTGCAATGGGATTTTTTTAGAAAATTTTGACGTTGGTGTCCTCTTTTGCCACCACCATGCCGGAAAGGGAGGTGATGTATAAGGAGGTTTTCCTCGTCATCAATCTATAAAACTTACAAGATCCACTCTAAAATGAAACTCGTGTAACTTTAAAACAAAGTGTTAATCTAATTAAACTAAGTATAAAGATGTGCTGTTTTTTAAATATTATTATCTACCTAATAATATCTTTTAATTCCACATTTTTCAGAAGTGTGCAAAAGATGAAGAAGAGAACAGAAACCAGAAAGAAAGTTGTCTGAGATTATATAACATTCATATAGAATTGACTTATCTAAGAATTCTATTCAATGCGTTGAGGCTTTCAAAACCGTAGATGTTACTGAATTGAGTCAATTCAAGGCAGACATGTAAAATGAAACTTTTTTTTTTCTTGAGTCATGAAAAATGCATCAAACTCTCGACGAAGTTAAAAATACATATTTGCTTAAAGCTTTCCAAGAAATGGGAAAGGTTTGTATTACAATACCGTCGACATAAAATTTTATAAAAATATATCACACATAGGATTTTAAATTTTGCTTTTGGAAATTTTCTCACACATTTATTGGATAAAAGCATGAATATGGTATATTTTGAATCTTGGATTGAAGGATTAAAAAATAATGATTGATCTCTACACTAAAACTATTTTCAGAATGTTTGACACTTTAATTACAATCAAAATATCCCCCATAAATCAATCATTACTTCATCTAGTTATGCATAACAATATGAACTTGCATAACATGATCAAGGGGCTTTTATAGAAGTGAACCGAATTGTATTACAACCTAACACAACGAGGTAGAGAATCGTAAAAGATACATATTTTCTTAGATCGAAGGAAAGTATTCAGTGAAATGCAAGGTTACCCCTAACTGTTCTTCGGGCAATCTAGCTAATTTAGAAGATAAGGAAACGCTGATTTTGAAGAAATAAAAGTTCCATTAAGAATATTTTGCTTAGCTTTTACGAACTTTGACTCATTCAGGTAGAAGCGTATCTCCTGATAATAATATTATATCGGTAGAAACGGATATAAATCCTTGTCAAACAACTGGTTAGTTATCACACCTTAATCGACCATTCATAAACATTTGGAAGGTTAGTGAAATTAGCAGAGAAGGTGTTCGGGTTCACACACTCTGATGGAAGAAAACTAATCTAATTGTTTAACTGCCTGTAATTTCTTGATTGAATGAACTAATGCAGTTTCTTGATTGTGTGGAGTCTGGGAATGAAGAAACGGTCCTTTATGGAAACCCAAACATAAAAGAGGAAGGTGTATCCCAATCAAAGCCTATTTATACACCCCAAAACTAAACCTACATCCTATAAAGGCACTGTTTTCTGTTTGACTGAATACTCGGAAAATAATCAATTTTAGCTAAAACCAAATAAAAACCATAACTGCACACAGCAATTATATCGACTAAAGCAGTATTTGAAAGAAAAATATTAAATCCGGCTCTTGTAAACACTAAATGTGTAATTCTTTAATATGACAATGCAAGACCACACGCCGCTAGAAAGATTCGGTATGAAATCAAATACTTGGATGATAGCCTTTTTATTTTACCTACAGCACACCAGAGGCTTACCATTTATTCAGACTTTTGCAACTTTTTTACTTTCTCGTATGCGAAGTATACAAAGAGAAAGTATTGTAATTGTCAAAAAATTCGAACTCTAGATTTTGACGAATCTCCACGTTTTAGACCTCCCTGAGTCCGAAAAACACAATTTTAGAATTATATCTGTCTGTGAACACAATAACTCGAAAACTATTAGAGCTACGGGGATGAAATTTGGTATGTGGTCTTTAAACATAATTTGTAGGTTTCTATCAAATTTTGGACAAAATCCGTCAACGGGAAGTCTGTCTGTTTGTATGTCCGAGGTCATGTGAACACTATAACTCAAAAACTTGAACAGCTAGATGGATAAAATTTGGTACACGGTTTTATCGTCATGAATGTGGGTCCGTATAAAATTTTATGCCACATCCGTCAAAGGGTTGACTGTCTATCGGTCTGTATAATTTACTTTTGAAAAGAAACCGTTATATCCACGCTCATGCGTACTGGAAGCAATCTTCTGAGCACGCGAAAGCTATGGAACGAATTGCATCAGTTTGTCCTTGAGACGGCAAGAGAGGAAAATCGGTACGCATCTCTTTGAATTTGATTCTTTTCCTAGATATTTTTCAAACACTATAATGAAAAACCTTCTGATAGTCATAATATTCTGGGTAACAGTAGGTTCGAATTTTTTCATCCACGCGGGGGGGGGGATAGGGGAAACAGCACCTTTCTGCGGAAGTATACACGAAAGTTTAGGGGAGAACACTCCCGCTGGTTTCATTGGGAAAAAAAATTCGAAATGTAGAAGACAAAAATTGAAATTCTAATTTTTTCCGGAAAAAATCATCTTCATCTACAGAGGCAGATTTGAAAATTTGGCCACTTGCTGGAAAATGATCATTGAAAATGAAGGTGATTACATTTTTGACTCAAAGTAAAAATATATTATAAAATTATTTTCTTAGTTTGATGAAAAAATACCATATTATTTTCATGTCCCGTTAATAAATTTAAAATATTAGCATTATATTCGTAACCGTAAATAATTAAATTTTATATGGTGAAACGACCCTCAAAATAACATGAGCAACGCTACTTTCTATCTCTGGCAGCTAATTAAAGAAATGGTGAATTATTAAAACGAAGTCTTGTCCGAAGCAAATGTATCTTATTTAAATCTAAATCGTATTTCGTTTCTGACTTCATAATAAATCTGAAATTTATTTGGAATTTACTATCTATTTCTAAATCATTCCGGTTTATTCATGGCCCTTTATTAACTCTGCAACAGAATTATCTTTGTGCCTCTTTCAATGCAGATTTCCAAATACCAACATTTCTAAGATATTCCTAAACGCTGAATTGCAAATAAATTATTTTTTAAGCATTATTGTTGATCTTCTGGTTCTTCGGGTTTTGCTTAAGTTAATTTTCAGCTCTCTTTGTTTGAAATGATTAATTTTGAAAGCACAAAGGCAGTGTTTATTTTTTGAGTTTTGTTCGTTCTTTTGTAAACATTCATTAAAGCTTCTATTTGGTTTATCTTTAATTAAGATGGATTTTCAACTGATAATAAAACACTGTACTACTATCTGCTTTTATTTAACCATAATTTTTGAACCCACGATTGTCTTTCTCATGTGAAAAGAAAGCTTTTTATGAATTTGAAGAGTAGCCAGAACTTTTAATTAACGTCAATACTTTTTATTACGATGCAATTCATGGTGATACAATGCATTTAATGAACACTGTGCATTTATAAATTTTAAAGTAAATATAAAAATATTCTGATATGCATACAGCACTTCAATTGTGGCCATTAGAGAATTATAGGGTATCTATGTGGTATGCCTGAGTGATGGGAATCTGCGGAAGAAGGCTAAGAGTTCTAACCTCCGGCTCTGTTTTCAACCAGAATCATTCAAACTTCTGGTATCTAATGAATGCTTTAGAAATGAATATCTGGCTCCTTCATATATGAATTTTTGCCTGGCTGGTTGCTGGACGTTTTCCTCTATTTCAAAGTTCCGAGTCCACTAGTATGTGGGCAGGAAATGATTGTGCTTTTGATTGGATTATTGGTTTCCCTGGTTCTCCACAAATGTGGAGGAGTTCATTCTGAATGACCACTATTGTGGATATTGGAACTAAGTCAGATTGCTACCACTTTGACCAACTGAGGATGCAATGCTTTACTTTCATCGAAAGACCTTTACTTATGGACTTGGGTTGATATGTTAAACCACTTGGGATTAGAATTACCACAACATTTAGTGCAACACAGAACAAAATATGATACGACTGTTTTCCTCAATTTATCTGGACTTGAAGTGGAAGCAGTGTTGTTCTTGTGGAAGATTTCCTATTCATTATCGGAGGATCGTGGTTTACAGACCTAATTCTGACGAAGATTCAGTGTATCTGCGTGTTTGATTATTATAAAATCTTCCGACTCCCGTTCCAAATTCTCCATGTAAATCTCGAAGCCTTTTAGAGTAAAGTGTCCCCTTAGGTCCTCATTATCTGTCCACAACTAAAAATTGCGATGACTACAGCAAAATAACTCTTGTATTTCTTCAAATTGTACGTTTATCCTTCAAATCATATGAAATCCATGTGTATGAAATCATATGACTCCAAGTGTAGCATTCTGACTACTCATTAGTAAATATTTTAATAGTGTAAATACAGGGTGGTCATAAATTACTGGACCCATTTTAAAAATCAATAAAAGAACCCTATAAAGTAGCAACTACATTTTATTTAAATGAGAGAATAAATCAAAATGTTTTTTTCAGATAGGTAACGCGCCGTTACGGCGCACTAAATCTGCGCAATCCAACGCAAGTGTGAAAATGGCTACTGTTCAGCAGAAGGCACGGTTCTGGTTCCACAAAAGCAAATAATTTGTAATTGTTCAAAAAATTATTTGGTTAGAATATCGAAAATATCGGTCTCCAAGTAAGATCGTCAACAAGCGTTGATAGGAGAAATTAAAGGGAATAGGAAATGGGAATTATTGAGGGAGGCTTTCGTTCTTTAATTGCTCATATCAACGCCTAATGGAGTTCTTACTTGGAGACAATTTCGATACTCTAACCGAATAATTCTTTGAACTATCACAAATGATTTGCTTTCTTGGAACCAGAGACGTGCCAGATGTGCCTTCTGCTGCAAGGTAGCCATTTCGACAATTACGTTGGATTGAGCAGATTTAGTGCGCCGTAACGGCGCGTTACCTATATGAAAAAACACTTTTTCAGCTACTCTCTCATTTAAAGAAAAATGAAGTTGCTACATTATATGGTTCTTTTTATTAATTTTTGAAATGGGTCCAATAATTTATGAGCACTCATTATATTTACCTCTTCATCACATACAAAATTTTACAACAATTTACTATGATTTTCATCTAATCGTAGCATATGAAATTAGACAATAGAATGTAATATTTTAACCCCTGCCTTCTCGCCCCGTCAAATAAACGGGGTGAGTTTTCGCGCGCCCATGATATTTTCGGGCTGGAGTGTTCAAAAGTAAAACACAAAAAAGATTAAAAACAATCCATTTCTTATACACTGAAAAAATTTTATTTCTTATTTTATATACCAGATGGCATTAACAGACTATTTATAACGTAATTGGAGACAGTTGGTTTATTTTAAAGTAGATGTCATAGACGAAAAAATTATTGATATTTATTTGTATTATGCGTAAGTTTCATAAAGTTCTCTTTTAATGTTTAAGTCAAAACCAACATTTAGGTACAATAACTCTGATTGTTGATTTCACTGAAAAATTAAATTTTCTTATTTTCAAGCCGAAAAAAATTCCAAAAATTAAAAACGAATACTTATATTATTCATACAGTTATTTTTATACAATTTTTTGAATAAAAAATAGGCACTTTTTTTACTGTTTTCTTGATCGTTAAGGGGTTAAACGAAGGCAATTCCCTGGCTTTTTACACGGCCAACTAATTAAAATAAACCTTCATTTTCTTCCTGATGGCTTACAAAATATAGAATATAATAAAATTGCTTTCACATACAGTGTGTCCATAATTAAGGTTCACCTATTCAGAAGGCTCTATAGATGGTTCTATCGCTCCGAACGAAGCAGAACTTCAATAGAATGTAGTACAAGTTATGTGCTCTGTAAACTCTAATAAATAAATAAATAAAAATAAGAAAAACGGTATTGTGCCCGAAAAAAGACTTTACATTCAGAACTGAATTTTAATAACATTTTTTAAAGCTAAATTTAAAAAAATGAAATAAACTATTCAATTTTCCTTAGTAATTAAAAAAAAAATCTGCAAAAGTCGATTTAGATAATTGAGCAGCGCCACTTTTGGCAAAAAATTTTAAAATTTTCTTTTCTTTTTTTCTTTCTTTCTCTATTTTATCTATTTCTTTCATTCTCTGATTTCACTCAGCACATCCCTTGTATTACAAATAGCTGAAAGTTTGTTCTATTTGGATTCATAGAACCCGCTTTAGAACCATCCGAATAGGCTAATTTTAACCCTTTTCACTACGAAAGATAATAAGATGCCTAATTATATACTTGTGAGTGTAAGGATTGATTTAACGCTTTAGGAAGCTCAAAAATATTGTTATTAATTTGTTTGAATTTCAAAAAATTAATCTGTGTGTTTTTGTCATTATATGGTTTTTATAACAAACGCTACTCAGCAAGAATTCGTAAAAGATGCATCATACAGAACGTCGTATCTGACTTGACATAAGAGTGCAGAAGGTTAATTATAGACACCTGTATTTCTGTTTACAATAAAACTGACTTCGATTGTATGAATTATCATAAAGAATTGACACTTGGATATTTAAAGATAGATTCCAAAATTCAAAAGTAATATTACATCCAATCAATGTTTGTTACATAGTGAAAACAAAACTGCTTGAACGGAATGTAATTCTTTTCGTCAGTTTTTCTGCACTAGAAGAGTATAATTTTAATTCAATATATGTTGGTAGTTATAATGTTACAAATAATCGTATTTCATTATCATAGATGAAATAAATTTGCAACAGATCTTTTAAATTAAAAATGAACCCATCACCTCTCAGATCGATAAAACCCCAATTTATTTCACGGATAGCCAATTAAATGAATAAAGCATTTATTGTATCCCAATCAGAATTGACTTTTATTCTGTCTTTTTACTCCACTTAAAGAAACTAATGTAAGAAAATAGGCATTTTTCTTCAAAACTTTATGATCTTCTTAATTCTTGAAGTTATTTTTTGTTTGAAACTTCATTAAATTGGATTTTCAATCAATTCTTGATTCTATTCAGTTACCTGCTGCGTAACGTCTGTTATGAAATTGATTTTCAATGGCAGATCAATTTCGAGCGAATCAGACTGCGATTTGACTTGTTCTGGTTTTATGGCTGTTATTACAAGCCTCTTCAAAAAACGTGGTAGAAAAATTTCTGGTGGTGTATTATGCGTAACCGAGAAGGTGCTGGAAAGAGTTCCTAAGCCAGTATATTAGCATAATGTCGCAGTAAATTAGTACATTAAGCAATTTAGTTTTCCTAGATCAGATATTAGACACACTGGAAAAGATATAAATTTTAAAAGAATATTTAATATTATTTGCGATAAATCGTTATGAGTGGATATTGCATACAGTCAGCATCAAATTTGTTCTCGTTTGAATACGAAACATTCACATTCATTACGATTATAAATTAAGCTTTGTGGTATCTGGCAGTTTTAAAGCATATATATATATATGCTTTAAAACTGCCAGATATTTCAAACAATCAAAACATTTGTTATATTTTCAATATATGCATATATTAATTTAAAAATTATAATTAAAATAAAGTTACCTTATAAATAATCATACAAATGAAATACAAAAGATTGTTTGATTATATACTATTACTTCTATGAAAAAGACAACCCAGAATTGGAATTCCAGCAATCAAATGCCAATCGGTCTTGGGAACTGATATTTGTCGCATTAATCAAGATTTGTGGCGCCAACCCTCTGCGAAAGCCAATTGTTGGAAAAACAAAAAAGTAGGGAAATAAACCTCCAAAATCTTTCAAGATTAGAAACGAGAAAGTATATATACTCAATGCATACCAGTTCAATAGTTTTAATTATTGTTATGACTTGAGCGTTATCCTAAAGGCAGTTCCTCATTTAAAGTGAATATATTATTTCTAAATTAGGCTATTAATGCTATTATTAAAATCATTACAAAATTAACTATAAATTTAACCTTTTATAATAATATATATTATTTTGGAAATGTACATAAAAATAAAAATGAGTATATGATACATTCTTATTCTTAATCTATTAGCGCCATCTACATGTGAAGTGAGATACTGTAGGCGGTCATCAGGTAGGCTTAGTGATTGGTTCCATAAATGAATACACAGTTCATCAATCTAAATGGTTATATTATCAGGACTTAGTTTACATTTTGAAGATTCATTATTTACATTAAAAATATATACAGTTGAAGCAAATCGTCATTAAAAAGGCTTTTGGATGGCACATCGTCGTCTTTTGTCTTTTGTCAGGGAAAAACCCACGTCGTTCAAGCGTCTCGTACCGCCTCGTCCTCTTCTACTGTTCTCGGCAACTTGATACTCTGACGTCACTGGCGATGGCAGCGCCATCTACAGGTACTCGGCTGCGGATGGTGGCCCACAATACTAATATCTTTGTGAATTTCAATATATACGATCATATCAAAAATAAATCTAAAAGACTATTAATTTAATGGTGTTAAATATTTCTTATTACAATAAGCATACATGAAATACAATAATAAACAAATACAGAAATCAAAAAATTTATATACAAAAAGAGCAATAACCATTCAACAAATTAATACTTTAATCGAAGAAATACTAATTCAAACGAAGTAAACATTAGGAAACAGATACTTTTTGGTTAACATAAATTTTAAAACAGATTTAAATATGGAAAAACTTCACTAACACGATGAATGCGCCAATGCAGCAGTACATCCGAAAAGCGAGAAATATTAACAAAAGAAAACATTAAACCATTTCATAAAAAGACAAAATCAAAATAACTAAACAGAACATAACGCTAACGTCCGGGACACGTCATCAGCAGGGAATTCCTGAACGAGTGAATACTTATTATCGATGTTCTCTAAACACAAACTTTAGCAATAATGCTAAAAAGAGTTTCTTTCCCTAAAACGTCGAACAAAAAAATATGTTGAATCAAAGTAATATCAAGCAAATCTTCATTTCTGTTGAACTAAAATACATGAAACCAAATTTTAAAACTAATAATATAAAAAAATGAAGAAAAAAGTAGTCAATACTCACCTAAAAATCCATAAATGGATAAATAAGACAGGAGTGGGATTTGGGTGCAAAAGCACTCGGCATGCGTACATTGGAACGTTCAGAAGTGATGATGTGTTCTAGGTTATGAAGGTTAACAGTTAACGTCAGGAGTTTCGGTTAATATTTTACTAGCAGTGAAAAGTCTTAAGGACCTATTTAAGAGTATCAATATATAAAAAATATACAATAAAGTAAAAATGAAAGTAACTGTAAAATGCTACGACTTTCAAGATCTTCTCACAAGTGCTCCAATAAATAAATTACAAAGAGGTATTAATGAACTATTTCTGTGATCTTAAAAATCTTTTTAAAATCCCATTAACTTTCTGGAAATACCTCATCAACTACTGCATATTGAATAACTTTATCTTTAACGGAGAAAATATTTTCCAACAAATAAAAGGCATCCCGCAAGGAACAAATTTCTCATCTTTACTAGCCAAACTTTTTCTTCATTTCTTCGAAAGGATTTTCGTTTTAAATCTCCACTCTGCCTTCCTATTCATTGACGATCTAATATTTTTTAATTTTTAAGACTCTATTAGCAATACCATCTACCGAGAAAAACTCAAACTAATTAAAACCAGCAACAATCAATCGCCAGCAATTTTTTTTTTTATATTTATGCTTAGACTACCAAAACGACATAAAAATTGTCATTCACGACAAGTGAAACGAATTCAAATTTAACGTAAATAAATTTATTTTTTGGAACTCTAATATTTTTTATAAAATCTACTGAATGCAATTATCAATCAATTTATAAGAATCAACAAAATATGCAATAGCACTAATTCTGCCAAACAGCAAATCATGCACTTAAGAAATGGCCTCAACATTAATAAAATTCCCTCCTCACTTTACGAACATCTGATTAATAGATTTAAGATGTAAGTAAAGGATTGCTTATCAAAGCGATGTCTATGCAAAATATAATCTTCGCATAGGGTCACTCAAGTCGATAAGGTCCGATATTTTACTTTGAAAATGCATCTTTTAGACATTTTTCACTGTTTCTTCCATATTTTACTAATTTTTTTCTCTATTTCTCTACGCTTTATATCTTTATCGCTTTTTTATTTCTCTGTATCTATTCTATTCCTATTATTCGCTATCTTCATCTTTCCCAACATACTACACTTTCCTGGCAACAGACAAAGTTAAGCTCGAAAAGTGTAACTCTATACCCTGTTAACACCCCTTCTACTCCGGTCTGCAGCATAACGCTCCGCAAACAGTGCCACGTCAACAATATATTATTTTTAAATTAAGCTTTTAATTCTATATTAAAACAAATTAAATTTCATCTTTTATAATATATATATATATATAGAAATGTACATAAAAAATAAATAAATGAATATATATAATCGCATATATACAAAGCTCATCCAGAAAGTAAATAAAAATTGGGTATTAAAAAAAAGAAATTTGTTTTCTTTTGCATTTTATTACAGAAAAATCTACACACCTTAAGCTACTTTTCGACATATTCGCCATGCGAATTAAGGCATGTGTCATATCTTGGCACTAATTGTAACATACCCGCTACGTTCGGCCGCTTGCTACCTGAACTAGTTCTGGACGTTTACCTTCATCCCATCATCACTTTCAAATTGCTGGCCGGCAAGAAATTTTTTGAGATGAGAAAACAAATGGAAGTCGGATGGAGCTAGGTTCGAACTGACTTTCATTTATCTGACGATAAATTTCACAAGGTCGAACATTTCTCGCATTCAAAAATTTGATAACGGCTCTTATTTCACAGCTGGCGGGCCGATCGATTGTTTTAAACATGATTACCGACAAACAATGACTTTAAACGTTAACGTAAACAAACAAATTGGGTAGGCTAATTCGTTCTCGAGTTGAAGTATATAGCTACGCATGCGCGACCTTCGTGCTGTCAGATGCGCGGGAGATATGCGCAAATGGTACTTACTTTCTGGATGAGCTTAGTATAAAGGACTTTTAATGTCGGAGTTCATATATGTGTTACTTAAGCGCTGTTCTCTCTTTTTTATTAAGAGTTCTGAGGCTAGTTAAAAAATTTTTAGACTATTTTACGCCTTTCGTGTTCTATGCTTAAGATAGGATTTTCCGCTTTGGTTTTCATATTTCTTTATATTTTTTATGTCTCGTTTAATTTATAACATTTATTATTACATTATTACTTTTGTTATTACCATATGTTTGGGAATGTATATTATTGTTTATATATTTGTAAATGTTTCTAATATTTCGTCCAATTTTATAGCATTTTACCCTTTGTCAAGACTGCCAGTTACCCGTTTATTTGTGGCTAGGATTATTTCTCTCTCTGACGATCGTTAATAATCTAATGCTTTCACAGGTATTTTGCTCGGCGTGAAATGATGAATTAAAGCCACAACATTGTGACGATGTTTGACCCACGAAGGCAGAATTAACGTTCTCCGTGTCCACATACCTCTCAATTCTAAGACCTTGGATTCATACCACCGTTAGGTCACCACCATTTCATCCCCTTATGTTTTGAAACAAAAAGTTTGTATTGTAGATTTCAGAGATCTTTAATTTGTGTTTGTTTTTAATTTACCATTGCCATTCAAATGAATGTGTCATTTTAAGTTCCGGAAATACATTGCAAAAACATGATGGTGGAGAACATTAAATTCTCTTGTGATTAATTTAGTAGCTGAAAAATAATTTTTCCTGTTTAGAATTTATGAAATTGAGAAAATTGTATTTCTAGATATCCCTTTTCTTGAGATTGCTCAGAAAATTAAATCTACTTAAAAAGAAGTAAAAGTTTAAAATTTTCTCTATGCATAATTGTGTTCACCTTCTCTTCTTTCAATCTGATTTCTTAAAGAAATATGTCCTTTCCTTGAAATGGGAAATTGAAATGTCGAAAGGAATGATTCAAAACGTTTATTTTAGAATTCGAAACTTTCCGAAATCGCGCATATTTCATTCACAGGTATCCATTTACTTGAGATTGCTTAGAAAGCTTAATTTGTTTAAAAAGTAAGTCGAATTTTAAATGTTCTGAATGTATAAAATGTTCTGTGTCCACCTTCTCCTCTTTCAACCTGATTTTTTAAAATTTATTTTTTTCTGTTTTTACCATTGCTTTTGAACCGAATGTGTTATTTTGAAGTTTCGAAAATACTTTGGGAAAACATAATATTGGAGAATGTTATTGTCTCACGTGCATAATTTAATAGTAGAAAAAAAAGATTTTTCCTTATTAGAATTCGAAACTTCATGAAACTGAGAATATTTCATTTTCAGATATCCATTCACTAGAGGTTGCTCAGAAAATTAAATTTATTTAAAAAGAAATAAATGTTTAAAATATTCTCTGTGTATTTCTGTGTCCACCTTCTCTTCTTTCAACCCGATTTCTTAAAGAAATATGTCCTTTACTTTAAACGGGAAATTGAAATGTCGAAAGCAATGACTCAAAACGTCACAGCCAGTAAACAGCACTTACCCCCAAAGCATGCGTTGAATACGATAAAAGTAAAACCCATAGCGCAGAGCTTCAGGAAAAAAAATTATAGGCAATGACCCTCTTACAAATTCCAAAGAGTTTTCAAGTATGTATTTTCGTCACGGATGGAATTCGAAGCCAATTTAGAGGTTTTTTGAAATGAGTAGAATTTCTGGACGCGAGGAGAATTAGTTTTGGCATGTTTTCCATATCATTGCTTTTTGAAAAATACCAAGTCAAAATCAATAAACAAGCCAGAATTATAACACAAAAATCCACAGTAGTAGTACATTGAACCTGCAGATTTATAAGATAGATTTAAATTAGCGTTTAAAACTATTACTATGTTCAAATATGATGTTATTTGTGAAATAATATCAATGATGTCTAGAAGTGTTAAAAATAATTAACGTTGACAGTAATATATGATGAGTATATTTTTAAAAATATGTTATTAATTTTTTCCTAATTAATTCTATTTTTCCTTTTAATCAATGGTAATAAAGGTTTTCGTCATTATATGAAACATTTTCCTAAATTTTTTATAATAGCCCAAGTAAACGAAAGCATGCAGTTGTTGATGTTGTTTTGAGATCATATCCATATGAATATACCTGTTTCCAACATCAATATATGAAAATAACTTTTTTTGGAAGCCTGTTTTATTTGAGTTACTATTGTAACATAACTAGAAAAGATAAGGCACATTATTAGAAATTCCTTCAAAAATTATATGAATACATAAATCAAAATAATACTTACCTAATACGCGCTGTTTTTACATTAAATATATAACCTTTGGATATATTTTACTTAAAAGTGAGAACAAGATGTCTTTAGTCACCATGAAACAGCGAAACTTATTCATCAGAAAGTATTTTGAAAGTTCAGAAACAAACGGCATTTCCACATTGTAAAAATCTCATTTAAATAGATAAGCAAATAATTCAAGAACACTAGAAATAGTTCCTTTCACAGTTAAATTGCAATTTCAAACGGAAAACAGTTATCTTCCAGGAGTCATATGCTAGTCTACATATCTTTCTCGTCGTTCCCTTTTGGTGTTTCTACTTCTTCCTTCCTGCTTGTATAAAATCAGATGACTTTGGTTTTCCCCCTATTATAACTTTTTATTTATTTGAGGGTTAAGGGGAGTTTCAACCCTAAGTCCGTTAACAATAACCCTGTTACTTCAATGTACTTTTCCTCAAAATCTGTTACTGCTGCAAGTTATAAGCAAAAAACACGCGGAAAAATTTGAGATATTTTAAAGTAAACTTTGTATCTTCCCGAATATGTGTCTTATGTTTACGAAAATGCATGTAAATATTATGCACATCAAACAAAACCATTGATGAAAATTTCATCAAGTTATCGGCTTTTTTGAAATGGGATCAGTGGAAATTTTTTACTCTTCATCACTTTCTTGTTGGTCCCCTAAATACTCACATGGTCAAATCATCACTGTAAAAAGTGAATTCAAGCCTAATCTTGGGGAGTTGGAAACCTAAGTCTGTTAACCCTAACCCAGTTACTTCGATGTACATTTTCTCAAAATGAGTTACAGTTGCATGTTTGAAATTTTTTTATACAAGTAAAGTACACCTTTCTCATTATACTGAAATGAGCTTTTTTTAAAAAAACTCAAAACTTTATTTTTTACAGTTTTCTTGTGTCAAAATAGGGTAAAATTTCACTATGTCTAATTAAATATTTTGTAAATTTTTAAAAATTTAAAATTAACCTAAAGCTCATTTCAGTATAATGAGAAAGGTGTACTTTAATTCTATAAAAAAATTCAAACAATTTTCTATAACAGATTTTGAGGAAAGGTACATAGCCCAGTAAAATGGTACATTTTGGTATGCAAAAGGTCAGGTAGTTTTGATTTTTGGATATGTTGTTAGTGTTGGGCGTGTGTCGTAAAATCCAAGTTTTCGACCTCTTCGCGCCAAGGCGTGCCACTGCGCGCCACTTGAACAAAACATCAAAATTTTGGATCTTTTCGAAATTTTTTCACAATATCTCCAGAACGGTTGGTTTTACAGAAAATATTATCCTTCACAAATTTAAAGTAGAGTAAATTTGTCACAGTTTGAGCCCAAAATCAGCTCTGTAATTTAAATAGTGACCGAGACACAGGCTTACAAAAAATCACGATTTTCTCAAAAATTTATGAAAATTGTTATTTTTCGTCAATTTTTGCTAAATATGTCCTAAACTAATATAAGTTGTTTAGAGCAAACGTCACATGGATCAATTTTAAAGACGAGTAAATATGCTATAAATAAAGCGCTGTAGGATATTTCTACGACTTATATTTCTAGATATGCAGTTGTTCAACGAAAGAACAGTTTAGAAGTTTTTGACATCACATAAAGCAATTAAATAGTCTCAAAAAATATTTACTAAGTTTATATAACAAAAGTTAAAACTTGGACAATAGTTCTTAGGCATAAACCATATAATATATAAACCATATAATGTTATTTAAAGTTTTTGCCTTTTTGACGAGCCAGGACGGAAATCTTCAAGCTCTGTCTGCTGCTCCTTGTCCTCTTCATCGAGCTGAAGATATAAATCTTCTATATCTTCGTATATAAAGTTATTTATTGACGATGACGTGTCGTCTTTATGTTCAATTCTGTCCTCAAGTAGATTGATGTCTGGCACGTCGCAAGCTTCTCCCAGACAACAAATGCACAGGGAAGAACATATAAGACCTGCTTTCCGGCAACCACAAGCATTCTTGCACCCTTTCTTGCAGTTGCAAGATATAATTTTCAAGAGGGATTCAGGAGCTGCATCCCATTCCATTTTGCGTGGGGAGAGGCCGAATCGGGTAGGTACCCAGCCCCACTCAAGAGGATTTTTCTCATGTCCTAACCACTTCTGTATCTGGAAATCGTGCTGCATCCACGGTTGGGGCTAAACGTGCTAGAGTGGTCCTTGCTTTAGTTGCTGATTGGGTAAATAGCGTGTAGTGCAAGTGATTGAGATCACATGCAGAGGTTCTGGGGTTACCTCTATATAAATGAATCAGAAAAGTTTCGCCTGCCTTAGCCACTTGGTCAATGGTAGCTTCAGAGTTGAAAAGTACTTGTATTTTTTCTTCCAGGTGTCGGGTTTTTTTTCTAAAAGAGAGCAAAATTTTCTTTTCCCATGGCCGAATAGTGCACTTGTAGTATCACACCCACTGAAAGCCAGTGAATGAACAAAATCGTTCTGCTGAATTTGTATTTAAATGACATTGTGGAGTATAACACATCAGGCGTCCTCCCTTTTCCACATCTTCGGAAGTACAAGTTCTCTTTCATTGGAGCTAACCCCGTTAGAAGGACTAAAAAGTCAGTGTTTTCACCAACCACGAAATTCTTGTCATACTGAGATTTAACAGAAACAGCAGTTTCAACAATTAGTACGTCTGCGTCCTCTACTGCCTGTTTAACTGTTACATTTGCTTTTTGTAGAAACTTTTTCAAAAGATCAATGAAACGCACCTTGTTTCTTTCATTTGCTAAAAATTGTTCTTGAGAAATTTCTGGACATGTGGCTTCATTGAAGATAATCTCATGTGATGAATGTAAGTTTGCTCGTCGAATACGTTCTGCACTTTTGGTGCTCTTTCCATTCACATCAGAAGGACATCCATCAAACACTACGGCTGCGTTGGATCCATAATGTGTTTGTAAGTATGTCAGATAACTCTTAGCGATGTCCCCGAAATTCATGTTCCGATGCCAAACAACTTTGTGAAGTAAGTGGCCTCCATCCACCACTACAAAATTATTTTTACCTTGGACAGCATCAATTTTGGTTGGTGTGAACGCTGAAAATAGGGAAGATTTAGTTCCCTTTCGCATTCCCTCTTCATTAAACAGTGACAAAGGTAAAGGTGACAGTTCAAATGTGAAAAACATTTTCATGTCTTCATCTGACTGTTTGGCGACACAAATTCTATGGAAGAGGGTTAGTGGGTCCACAGTAATTTTTTCTTTCCCAATTTTAGCACTGTTGTTAACAGAAGCAGGTGTAATGACTTTATTATGAACTTATGACTTTATGACGCTTGAATTTAATGTTTCCGAAGTTGCCACCAACAATTCTGGAGATTCCATCGCAACCAAGTTAGTGAGACAAGTGGCAGTTAACATCCGCCGTTCCTACTACACCACTGCTTATTGACATCAGCACATCATTTATGGGGAATGGTATATGTTGAGTAAACCACCTTATATTAGTTTAGGACATATTCAACAAAAATTGACGAAAAATAATAATTTTCATAAATTTATGAGAAAATCGAGATTTTTTGGAAGCCTGTGTCTCGGTCACTATTTAAGTTACAGAGCTGATTTTGGGCTCAAACAGTGACAAATTTACTCTACTTTAAATTTGTGAAGGATAATATTTTCTGTAAAACCAACCGTTCTGGAGATATTGTGAAAAAATTTAGAAAAGATCCAAAATTTTGATGTTTTGTTCAAGTGGCGCGAAGTGGCGCGCCTTGGCGCGTCGAGGTCGAAAACTTGGATTTTATGACACGCGCCCAGCACTAACAACATATCCAAAAATCTAAACTACCCGACCTTTTGCACAGCAAACCCCTTTTTTCTGACGGTTTTACTGGACTAACATCAAAGTGGCTAATTTAAAATTTTTTTGTTTTGACACAAAATAATTTTTTAAGTTTAAAAATATCATTTTAGTATAATGAGAAAGATGTGCTTTACTTGTATAAAATATTTCAAATATGAATCTATAAAAGATTTTGAGACAAGGTACATCGAAGTAACAGGGTTAGGGTTAACGGAATTAGGGTTGAGATTTAACAAATCAATTTCATTTCAAACGTGATACGTTCTATCCGGCTTGCTTGTTCATTTTTTGCTTCCGCTTATATAAGAAGAAAGACAAATTAATGCCATTAAATTCAGTCTTCAGATTTTGATTATCTCCACGTTTTGACGTACCTGAATTAAAAAAAAAGCTTTTTAGAATTATGTCTTTTTTCCTGTGAATGCTATAACCGAGCTCTGAATCAAACTCGATCTGTGACCTTTATACAAACACTGTAGAAATGTGAAATTTGGACAAAATTCGTCAAAGGTAAGTATGTCTGTGAGCCCACCCATGGAAACACGATGACTCAAATACGCAAAAAGTTATATTAATGAAATTTGTATATGTCTGTTTCAAATTTTAGACCATATCCGTCAACGATTAGACTGTCTGTGTGTTTCATTTTCCATGAATATGTATGTAAACGCAATAACATAAACATGCATTGAATTAGAAAAAAATATGAATAGTGTTTTGCTATCCCAAACTATAGTTTGTATGAAATTTTTCTGATCTTGACGCCCGAACTGTAGATTTCTTTTAAATTTCATATATGATTGGTGAAAAGAAAGAAGTCAAGCATACTTACTCGATTAACTTAACTGTGTAATGAAGGTATGCTCACAACGCACCATAATGCGGAGGTATATTAGAAAACCGATAAGGAAACAGTCCTTATGGCTTATTTTTCAATAACGACATTCTTCCAATTGCATCTTTAAATCTTTAAGGGAATTCTGATATTTCGTTATATAAGGAACCAAGTGAGAAAAAAATATTCAAATAATTGAGTCAGTTCGGCTTACTATCATTATTTTAGTGATCTAGAGATGTTTATATATATGCAAAATCGATTCTTTCAATTTTCTTTTATTTTCTATTTTATCCATTGCATAAAATTATCCCAAAGTAAATCTTAATCCGATTATAAGAGCACTAGATTCTATTTGTAAATAAAGCGCGGAAATAATTCCTTCATTTATAATAAAAGTGATGTTAAAGCTTAAAATCACATTATTGTGCATTAATATTAAATATAAACAAATATTTAGATTATATGAATGAATCAATTGCTTAATTATTTTTGTATGCTGATAATTGCTATAGTTTTTAACGTCACGTTAATTTATTTATACCTCCTATAAGTAGGCATTTGTAATCAAGGTCCAACATTTCTGTTTAAAAAATCCTAGAATTCAATCGCAATAAACATTCAATAAAATATGCATTTCAAACGACGAATAACCTTCTGAAGTATAAATCAATTTTTAAAATATGTACAGAACCATTCTTAATTAGAGCACCTAAAAATATAGAGAATGTACTTTTGCATCTTTTTAAATCATTAGTGTTAAAATTTATTTTCACCAGAAATTCTGCGGATTTTGTCCTAAATAAAATATGTCAAGACTTCAAGAAAACTCTTAAATTCTCGTTAAACGAGAAACTTCCAAAAATCAATAAATGCATATGCAGAAACTTCTTTAATTAACGAACTCGAGAAGTGTGTATGCATATGCGCAACTAATTAAAGGGTAATTATAATGAACCAGTGCCTTGCACTTACACTACTTAAGGCCTCTGAAGTCGAAGTTCGTTCGGAAGGGTTTGAATTAAGAAGCTGATATATTTGATTCAAGTAATCAATATATCAGCTCAATTCACGGAATTTGGTGAAGGAAAATTCAGCAGGTTCTTATAGCAGAAATATCTGCAAATTCTGAAATAAGAATGACTTAGCTGAAAATTTAATGGAACTGGAATAATGTAGAGAAATGGCAGGACATCTGAGCTTAAGAATTCTAAAATTTCGAACTTTAAGCTTAACTCTTGTTTTAAAATAGCAAACCAAAGAATTTAAGCCGCTAACACTTTTGATAAATGATACCATTGCAAAGGATGACATGTAAATCATTATTTGAACTTGACCTCAAAAGTTCCCTTCGTTCAGAGTATGAAAAACTGTGATATAAACACTGTTTAAAGAGACGCCGTAGATAAATAATGGCGGAAATATTAATTTTCATTTCATTGGCTTAACTTAAGGAAGTGAGTGAAAATTCGATTACAAAATTCCATTGTTACAAACACGAAACAAGACAAGTTTAAGAAAAAGTGTGAAATAAAATCAGATGAAAGATTCAGTTTCAGTACTTTTCGACTCCCAGAAAGGAAGAAAGGAATTACCATATTCCTAATTGATTAATACTTTATCTTTTGATCTTCTGAATTTTCTCTAATTGATCAAAATAAAGTCTTCATTAAATTTATTACATTTATCTTTCCTATTTGGGATAAATGACACCATACGAAAAGAAACTGTATAAGAAAATGCATTGCTAGCGAGAAACGTAACTTGTAATTGCAAAAGCTAAGTAAATTTAGAGTGTGGCAACTTGGGCCACAGTAATCTCTAGGCAGGGAATTTTTTAGCGCGCATCTTCCCTATCCGATGGGGAATTCAATCAGTCTGGAAAAAATCAGGGACTCGTTGGGTCCAAAACATGGAATCGTGAAATTGGCCGATTTAAAATGTTATTATTATTTTATAAATATTATGTTGCCAATGTGTCTGTGTCGTATTCGTTATCGTCAAATAAATAATGAAAAGAGAAAAGGAATGTTTATTTGAGCAAAATAAAAGGAACACGCGCAACCAACTGGACCTTGGGCCTTAACCGCCACATAGAGGTTATTTTGAAAATTCGACATTACTTGTTTTTCTTCAGTCTTTTAATCTACATCTTTAATTTCACCCCTCTTCAGACTAATTCTTCTATTATTTTTAAATTATCGGTATCTATTTAATTTCTGGTATCTTTAGAAAAAGCAAAGTTTTCTATTGAAGAATCCTAATCGGAAAATGTAGTCAGTGAGTATAGGATCAAGATATTTCCATTTGAATTGTTCGGCACATATTCCATTTTGATTTTAAAGTAGGCCCCATGCAAGGCGGCCTTCATAACTTTCAGATGTAGTCAGAGGAGAAAAACTGCACCCATGCTGATGTCCAGTCCATAGCAGATATATGTAAAACGTGAAGGCATTTAACTCACAACGACGGAGTTAGAATTATCACCAAAGTCATTGTCCCATTTCTAAAATTCCACAAGCTACGAAGTTAAAACTGTGAACATTTCTGACTCGCAAAGACAAATTAAATGTCCCAAATTATTTACTTAACAATTTACTTATTTTATTATTTTATTGAAGCAACAGGAGGATTATTTTTGGATGTACTGGGTAATATTGAAAAGAAGCGAGATGGTGAGGACTTCCCCCAGTAGCATAGAAATATTATATAATATTTGCACAATGTTATACAATATTATGAACACAGAATACCGTAATAAAGTATTGTATTGTATGTATCAATATTTCCGAGATGATAAATTTTCTCAAATAATATAAAAACAATGTTTATTTATTAAAATCTTCATTTTAACTCAGAATATCAATCGATTGAAGGTTTCATTACAAAAAACAAAACTGGAAAAATTATTCTTTAAGATGCTGAATGTTATATCATACTATACAATACAATGCATACAAGATTTTGATTTCTACATTTATCAAAATTGTTCAATATTTTAAGGTGAAGTTATTCTTACCGTCAACAGATGGCAGCATGATGATATCGTAACACTATATTAATCAACGTTGAATCATATAAGTCCAAAAATATTTTACAAAATGTTCATTTGAATAATAATGTTTACACAATCTTTTTTTTGTACTGTATATAAAAGGCGGTCCGGATTCAGCTAATGAAGTTAACCATAAAACAGCTCTCACATACTGGATTATCTATTGTTCTGTGAAAAAAATTGAGTGTTACTCTCATTGTAAAAATATGCACGTGATTTATTGTTGCAAATCTTGTATTTGATTTTCAATCAATACTGTAATTATAAATGGCGTCTCGTAACACTTTGAAAGAGGAATAAATAAATTTCAAAATTATTTTAAACCTTTCAAACATATTATTATAATTACTTTTAAACCTTATTGCCTTAATTTATTAAATTAGTAAACTTAGATATAAGAGCTAAAATTACTTCCTCTTTGACTTCTAATTTCATTTTGAACTCGAAATTGTAACGATAAAAGATAATTTAATTAAGAAAACTATTCAGATTAATTGTGAATGAACATGAAATTTCGTAGATATCCGAACTCTGTAATTTCATTTTATTATCATCATTTACGCAGTTCACAGTACGTCTCGGTGGTCAAGTGGTAAGGTGCCGGTTTGGTGAGCAAAAGTTCCCGGGTTCGAAGCTCGCTGTAAGTACAGGTGTTCAAAAAATCACAAAGTGTTACCCATAAATTCAGCGCTTAGGATTTAAGTGTTTAATATTTTTCCATGCTTCTAAAATGCATCTTTAAATTATTCAGAATATTGTTCAATAATATTATTCATTTTAGTACAATATTATTTAATATGGTATAATATTATCAGTATTATATGACATTATCCAATATTATGAAAAAAACATTGTACAGTATTGGAAAAAGTCTTACATTTTACACTGTTTCAATATTGGGAAAAATATTGTACAATATTACTTTCGCGAATTTTATGATATGATATTAGAAAATATTATGTGATACCTGGGTCTCTTGAACCGGCACCTCCTTCTTCGAACTTCCACATCACACACTAAGTCTATTTCATCGGACTAAGTCGCACTTTGGTCAGATAATGCTTGTAGCAGAGCGTCCATGCATCTTGGATCTTCGGTGGGATCACGTCATGATCCAGCGGTGTTGCGATTTCGAGCCGGAGTCCGCCATCAGACCACCAGAGTTTTCCATCAACGATATAATACTGCAGTCTTAGAAGCTGGGTATCGAGTTTCTGGTCCTCCTATCCAAATCCGAAAATCTTATCCAAGCCAGATTGAGAGTGGCATAGAAAGTTCAATGAATTTTTTAGGTGTATATTGAGAATTCACATGGTATACGAAATATATTCAGAAATAGAACTAGACAAACTTAAATTAAAGTAGTTATGGTTCATAATCTCCGGAATAAAGCCGTCAACATTTATAAAGCTAATTCTTTAATCGTTATTTTTTACTGCATGTCTTCTAAATATGAAAATTGCATAATTCCAAGAAATTTTTTTTAATATTTATTTCTGAGAATATTAACCTCGTTTCCAACAGAATATTTACTTTCTTCGAATTCTAAATTGGGTCATACAAAATAAACAAATTGTTGTATGAATTATGAAATAGTGTAAGAACAAAAATATGACATCTATGCATGAGAAATTTTACAAAGCATCACAATTCTAAAGCATCTAATGAATTTTCATAATCTAAAGGAAAACCTAATTTGTGCAAACACTCCTTTAATTCCCAAATGAGTTTCAATTTAATCGCCCACAGATTTTAGTTATGGTGGGAGGTGGCATGCAATTTTTTGAACCTTATGTGAAGAAGTACGCTTTGGAATAAAAATAAAATCCATATCATTTCTAGTTTTAGTGAAACAATTTCAAAGCAAATTTTTAATGACTTTCACTGAAAACCTGTGAAGATTTATATAATTCATTTTTAAATTTCATATTTTGCAACGAAACTCTCAGCTCGAAAAGTTTAAATTTTACATTTATATTACATCGCCGGTGTTTCTCGATTATTATAAAATAACGACAAGATTAAACATCCACGCAATATCGTTATCGCTCTTTTGAAATTAGTCTTGAGGGACGAAAACTTTTATATTACAAAAGAAAGGTGTTATTTACATCTAAATTGCTTTGCCGTTTCTTGAAGGCGACAATAAATCGTAGTGTAACTTCAAAATTAACCGCGTTACAAAACATTCAGGAAGTGTAATCTGCCTTAAAAATTTCTCTGGGATTGAAAAATCCAGTAGAAATTTGACATCAGCCAACATTCAAATCTAAATAATTGATGGTAACATCATTTAAGACAGGTGTTTTATCACTCTGATTTGAAAAAAATTTTTTACTTCTTTGCTGAGTAGCTTTTTATTTAGAAGCTATTTATTTATCCTGAAGATATTAAAGTTAGCCACAATTTTTAATTTTTAACCAATTATGTTTTTAAAATTATTTGTCTTTTGGGTGCATTAAATTTCCAGAACGTTACTTTTTTCTTTCTTTCTTTTTTCCCAAAGATGATTTAATTATGTTTACCTAATTGGAATGCAATCTGTAAAAAAAAAATTAATTTTTTTAATTTTTTTGTAAATAAAATTTACAACAATAACAGATTGCTACCAATACGCATGCGCATGAGAATGGGATTAAAAGAAATCGAATATGCAATTTGAACGCCTCTTTTTGACGGATTTGGCCCAAACTTTTATACGGACCTACATTCATAACGATAAAACTGTGTACCAAATTTTATCCATTTAGCTATTCAAGTTTTTGAGTTATAGCGTTCACATGACCGCAGACATACAAATAGACAGACTTCCCGTTGACGGATTTTGTCCAAAATTTGATAGAAACCTACAAATTATGTTTAAAGACCACATACCAAATTTCATCCCCGTAGCTCTAATAGTTTTCGAGTTATCGTGTTCACAGACAGACAGACATACAGACATAATTCCAAAATTGTGTTTTTCGGACTCAGGGAGGTCTAAAACGTGGAGATCCGTCAAAATCTCGAGTTCGAATTTTTTGACGATTACAGTACTTTGTACAACAACTTTACAATTCTTTACATACTTCTTTACATACTTTACAATTCTTTGTATACTTCGTATACGAGAAAGTAAAAAGCGGAAACAATCATTGGCGTCAGATTTTCAAGATCTTTTTATTTGAATATATCCTGATGATGGAATATTCCTATAAATATTTGGTGATAATCAGACAGTTTTTCAATTAGAAATTAACTAATTTTTTCTTAACAACTCTAATTACTGTATATAAGTTTTCACGAAAATTATTCTTCTTTCTAAATCTCCTTAACAATATGCAACATCATTGCGTAGATTTAAGCGACAACATTGATCTAACAACCATTACTGAAACGTAGTCATGTACTGAAAGGAATTCAAATATATTCGCAGATTAATGCCTTCATGAGTACTAGTGAATAAGAAATCTGCTATTCCATTAGCAAATTCATGCCATTCATGCAGACACTTTCAAAGTAGACAACTTTCTATTTCGTTAAATTAGCTAACTTTAATTATAAATTGGCTCCATTTCACTTACAAGTTATTTGTTAGAGTAGAATTAACTAGTCTTTTGTGGAATTGTTTCGTTCTTCTGAAAAGGTTCTCTTTGAAAGAAAAATACTTAGAATTTCTCAAAGACAGCAAATATACTGTTCGACATTATATGCACGCATTTAAAATTCGTTCTAGTTTCTCAACTAAAGTATATAATTCCACTAAGTATAATTCATGCTTGGTTACCAAGTATTGTTTCTTAGAAAGCAAGCGAAAATTTTAGTAAAATTTCGAAATGAAATGTTATTCTACGTATATGATACACTGAAATGAGAGTAGTGTTGTGGTTCTAACGGTTGTATTCCATGTGGAAGAAATCTTAAATTCTCTGATAGATGGCTTCTTATATTAGGAGAAATCTGGTATGAGATGATTATTAATACTTTGTCGTTGATTGAAACAGAAACGACAAAATGAGTACCCCATTAATTCCACTAGATAGCCTAAGCATAGAATCAAATTTCTGTCGTAAAGGTGAATAAGTGGAATCGGCACGCGCAGTCGAATGAAGAATGTGTACAGGACTGAAAGTAAGGCACATAGTGCCGTTTTCCGACTGGGCAGTGATTTTAATCATGAACATTTGAATACAGCTGTCATGTCGAGAACTGTCCAATACTTATTAATTAGTGTAAAAATTACTGCACAGTCGAAAAACTGAATTTTGTTATATTCACTCTGTTCCATACACAATTGACTGTAAATCCCCCTTGACCTGCATTTTGCCTTAGACCCTTTAGTGTAGACTAGGTCAGATTGGGTCTCTACCCAGATAGCACGTAAGTTTGCAGCAAGTTTGATTTTGACTTGTCATGGCAAAATTTGAAGCGTCAAACTTGAATCGAACTTGTAGCAAGTTCGACGTGACAAATAGCGCCACCTCCTTCGCAAATCAAACTTGCTGCAATTTTGCAAAACAAGCTTCCTGCAAAGATAGCACAATAAAGAGATAATTATCTTTGTCTCGGTTTTAAAAAACATCCGATTTTTAATAGCATCTCCTAGACCGTAATTCATTTTTATTAATTCAATAAATCAATGATAATTTGTGAAAAAAATAACTTTTTTATAAAAAATTTTTTTTAAACATTTTCCATCTTTTTACTAAATATATCACTCTCACTTTAAAGAAAACTATATCGCCTTTTTCTTAATGTTGAAATTTTAACGTTTATAAACAAAATTAAATCTTAAAAACAGTCAGTGTTTGTTGAACAATAATAACTAGATATTTTGTCCCATTTTAAAGTAATTACTTTTGAACTCTAATTTCATAATTTATTCTACTAGCAAAACGTAGTTATTAGCGAAAATCGCTCTCTCTTGGACTTCAAATCATATTCTCAACTCAAAAAGTTAATGAAATCTAGAAAATAGTTAAAAATAAATCGTATACGAATCGAATCGAACGATATATTAGCGAAATCTATCTTCTCCTCTCAGAGTTCAACTAGCTCAATGGTTAGCGTCTCCGCTTCGGAACCGGGAGGTCGCGAGTTCTATCCCGGGTTGTGTTTCGTACTCTGTTTTTGCTATAATTTGCAATAAGTTTAAACGGCAAGCTTGTGGCAAGCTTGATGCAAGTTCGTTTCATGGTGACTTCGGAGCTTTCGTTAACTTGCTGCAAGCTTACTGAAAGCTTGCACTCTTGTCATGACAAATTTGTGGCAAACTTGCACTCTTGTCATGACAAATTTGTGGCAAGCTTGCTGCAAACTAAAATTGCTCTCTGGGTAGTCGCTACTTGACTTTAAATGTCGGTTCCACTAACATTCTCTGCCGCCCAAATTAGATTACTACGCGCTGAACCTGTTTGCGTAATTTATGGCACGACGTCATTTATTTTGTTTCTTCTGTTCCACTCAACGACACATTACTAATAATCGTTTCATACCAGTTTTCTCCATTGATACTCAACCATCTACCAGAGTTATCACTAAGCTCTATTACATGGAATAAGACCGCTAGACCCACGGTTATACTTTTGTTTGGGCACGTCATATATAACCAAAGAAATCTATCAACTTTATTCTGTTGTCATTTGTTGCATTCATTCTGTTGTCAAGTTCCTGGATGGAAGTTTACTACTTCAGAAAGGATTCCATAGGTGATCAGCCCTGTATGTGGGTCTGGTGCACGTTCAATCGGAAAATGAAAGTCCAACGCCCTTCCACTGGAACATTAGAAAAGTAAGAATACTGTATCAAGTGCAGTCCTAGTCATCTGTTCAATGTTCAAAATTGCTAGGTCAGTCCCAAAATATTCTTCTTGCCGTTTAAAAAGAGTAGTTTATTTTAACTGAAACAAAAAACTAAATTCAACGGAGATCCGACATGTATGCTTTTATAATTCAGAAGCTAAATGCTGGTTAAGCGCTTTAGCATGATATGAAGATTCTGGCATTGTCCTTTCTATCTGCCTGAAGTTCAAAATCAGAAGGTACTTCCTCAACATCTGAAATGGGAAGTTAATATAAAAAATGGAAGTCAGCTGTCCAATGAGGTCAATTCAAAATCAAAGCACATCAAGTTCACTCAGCATGGTTTTTTGGGAATCCGTTAAGGATTTTGGACTAGAAAAAAGGATATGACTTCTTAGTACAGTATAAGATAATGTGCAGTTAGATATTCGATGCCATATACAATGACATTTACCTCGTGACTGTCACATGAATCGACTCCATTATTCGATCATGTTTTAGCCTGGCACTCCAACCAATGAACAACAGTAGATCAAATTTTTCTGCGAGCGCCCACGCATAGCAAGAATAAAATACCTAGCTTTTCATATTAATGCATTTCAAAGAATATTATCCTTCTTTCTCGCTACACCTAATTTAGGCACTGAAAATGCATTTCACTCCATGAGTGCGTGTAGAGTTATTCACTCGTTTCCTTAATGCAGTGTTAATGTACAAAATGATAAGACCAAATCTGATCTGTAAGCTCCTACACGTAATATAAATGATGAGCAGGAAAACCAAAACAACTTCCGTGCCTTGAATGCTTATTGTAAAATGGGCGAAGGCATCAGGTAACGAAAGCGGAGAGGGAGCGTGACTATTTTCCCAATTCCTTCGCTGACTATCTCCCATTCCCGACCGGGACTGGTGGAAGACGCAGTTGGTAAATAGAAGATCATTTTGCAATGTCACGTGTGCAAGGACTTCCTGCGTTAGTTTTTACTGTAAATCATAAATCAAAGCGATGGACTTCCAATATTCTTTGGATTCAAGAGCGATTTGAGCAGCATTTTAAAATGAGTAGGAATGCTTTTATGGATGAATGGTGCATTTATATAAAATTTAGTATAACTTGATGAAAGATTCTCAGCTATTGTATAAATTCACTTTAATTTTTAATATACACTGTTTTTAAACTTGTTTCATGTTTACAAACATGTCATTATGCAATTGATATTGCATAATGCATTTTGATGAGCTAGAGTTGTGAAATTGCTTAAACTTTTGCTTTCTCGAAGAAAATAAACTATTTTTGTATTTTAAGATCTTAATTATAACTTAATCAATTAATGTGATTAAATTTTGATTCCATAATGTGGCGCCACCTGGTGATGAATTTGAGAATCGTTTATTTCAAGATTCCTTAATATTTATAACAATGAATTATAAAATAAAAACTAAAAACTAAGAAATGATTAAATAATAAAAATGTATTTTTTAGAGCCCTCATAAAGGTGTGTTATTAAAAATGTTTTATTTGTGGATGAATTCTGTTTTTTTTATTAGAAATGCAGGAGAATGACATAAAATTTGTCCGATAATATATTTTTAAGTATTTATTTCCTTTCAATTCGTATCAAAAAATTCTGAATAACTAAATAAGTGAGATTCAGTAATATTTTAAGTTGCTATTATGAGCAGAATTTACAACTTTGATCAGATGGCGATAGAAGCACCTTAAAATCATTGCTATTCACCACTACATCAAACGGTAAATTCTGGGCGCTTCTGAGTTTCAATGTAAAACCTGAATGATATGGAAAATTGTATTCTTCTGAACAAGCTCTGTCGAATTAGCAAAATCAAATATCCAGTAGCAATAGTAATCTTGTAATGCTCAACTCCTTCGAATTAGATATCCTGGTGCGCGTTACACATTTGCTAAATATTGCATGTGTTTCACGATGAAATAAAAAGGTTTCATGAACTATGCTAACTAACTTTAATTAACATATTTGAGTCTGTATAAATTATATTACAATTCTATGAAACAACCATTTTGATGATCCGAACAACCAGCTTTCGTCGCTTGCGTCTAGCACACTATCTTAGCTTGTCTCAGAAAACAGAGTTCTTAGTAAACAAGGGACAGAAAGAGAGGAAGGAAGCGCCGCCTGGCGAGTAATTATATCCGTTACAGTCTTTTATTGCCTGTCTTTTATTGAAAATATTTTTCCAAATTGCCTTCTGCCATATGGTAGATATTTTCTATACCGGTTAACCGTTAAATTTATTTACATAGCATATAAGTTTACCAGAATGCACCTGAACTATCGAAATTAATGTCTCATTTGAAGGTTAAGCAACTAACATAAAAAAACACCGTAACTGTCGACAAATTTGTTCGAAAAGTCAAAACATTCAATCGAATATGGGTACTTATTTTGTATCATTTTCAATAAGGAAGCGTTACAGTTGTACATACATGCCTTTAAAAATATATATGGAAAACTATTTAAACATATATTTTTTTTCCAAATTTGGCTTCGTTTTTAATCAATGTGGAGGAAAAAATGTTAATCGGATTACTGAATTTGGACGGCGAGAGTATTAAATGCTGAACTGGCAGATGAAAGTTTCGTATTATGATGCGTCCACGTGAATATGGTGGTGGTGGGATGGATTTGCGCATAAGTTGATTACACTATACTGCTCATCTGTTTTATAATATTAAAGGAACACTCTAAAACACTCCGTGATTGGGTGATTACTATTGAATTTAGAATTATCATTGCAAGTTATCATCTATCAACCAGAATCAAAAACCATTAAGAATGCATTTTTCTCAGTTCTATAATTCCTGACAGAGAAGTATATCTGAATGTAATTCAGTACTTTTGGTTACGGAAGATTTCCAAAAGTAACAACATTTATGCAGTCTTTTATGACATACTACATTCTTTTTACTCTACCATTCTGAGTATTTCTAAAGTTTCTACAGCTTTTTCGGATACCATTCATCAAACGGCACATAAAGCAAATTATAAATAATAGTGGGTTTCAATTTCCCCCCAAGCGTCCGTTTGATAGGCACTCTGATGCGGACCTCAATAACAGACTCTATTTCCACATTTTGAAGACACAACTCACCATCTACCGAAATAAGTGTGATCTCCACACATAAAAATAACTTATAAATTCCGTACAAGATTACCACTTTCAATATAATTGCTGCCTTATCTGAAATATTTCATTAATTATAAATTACTGCTGTGAGGCAAAATTTAACATTAAGCAAATAAATAGGCAATATTCTAATAAATCGAGGAGATTAATAATTTTACTGATACTAAGATTCTTTTCAAAAGGAGGAAAATATGCGACTTCATATATTTTTAATTCTTTACTTAAATACTTAATAAACCATGGAGTTGATTTCTGTCAGCTTAACATTTCGACCTAATCATTAAGCGGAAACTCGATTACACTTCTTTAAGCTGATTCAGCGGTTTTGACAAATATTGCAAGGCCATTGCCACTTTTAAATGTCAATTCGAAACCTAAAGCTCATTTTTATTTCCCGTTTATTTATATAAGTGAAAATCTAAATGCTAAGTGAATTCAAACATTCCTTTGGCCAATTAGGAGAGTTTTAACATTTAATTTTTAATTTTATTAACCCAATTTGCATCAGGAATTGAAAAATAAAATAAATCTCAATAGATTGAAAGCATTACGTTGATGTAATGTAAACTTAAAATTATTTTATTCATTTCAATAAAGTATGGAATGTGGATTAAAGAAATATATTTTTT
Organism: Araneus ventricosus; assembly: GCA_013235015.1. Taxonomy (NCBI): domain Eukaryota; kingdom Metazoa; phylum Arthropoda; class Arachnida; order Araneae; family Araneidae; genus Araneus; species Araneus ventricosus. The sequence goes on along the minus strand of BGPR01003381.1, from coordinate 97,362 downwards.
GGGGATTAAAGGATCAGAATCCTTTTCATTTTCTTGTACGCTAAGTATAAAAAAATGATAAACGCCGACCTTGATATTTTGATAATTCCCTCCGATTTATATTTTCCTGAGTTTCGGACCTGAGTCCGAAAAAATTATTTTTGGAACATTGTCTATCTGTCTGACCATGAATATTTAATCACGAAAACTCTGAAACGGAAAAAGATAGATAGATGAAATTTGGTATGTATTCATAACACAGCATATTTAAATTGTCATGAAATTTTGGGCGGATTCCATCAAAGAGTACTTAGTCTATATGCCTATTTATAAAAATGTGTATATGAACGCAAAATTGCACGGACAAGACAAATGTAATTCTGCATGCTGTCTTTATACCAAAACTGTAGATAAGTATCAGATCTTGTACCATATAAAACAAAGGAAAAAGTAATTCTCAAAAATATATGCATAAACCCTTCCTTTTACTATAAATCAAAGCTAAACAAGAGACATGCCTATAATGGAACTACGGATATGTTCAAAAAGTTCCGGAACTTTATTTATTAAGGCAGAATGTGTATACATAGAGCCTGTTTTTTTGGTGTTTCCTTCGAATTAATTTCCCAGTGCAACTATGAATTTCTGTATCATTATATTTCTGTATCTATTTTCAGAAAGTTCCGGAACTTTATTTATTAAGGCAGAATGGGTATACATACAGCCTGTCTTTTCGGTGTTTCCTTCGAAGTAATTTCCCAGTGCAACTATGAATTTCCGTCATTTTTCAGACAAAGATGTAAACAAAGATTGAAAACTTTATTATATTACATCCTCAAGTGTCTTCTCAATGCACTTCTTCAGAACTTGAGAATGGCTCTTAAACAAATTTTTCATTAGAGGAAAAAGTCATTTAAAGCGAGGTCAGAAGAGTTAGATGGTCATGGATGTGTTGGAATGTGATGATATGACAAGTAATTTGACCCCAGGAAGGGTCTGTGATCCAGTGCATTAACGTGATGGAGCACTCGCGATTTAGCCGTCCAAAGTTCTGGTCGCTTCCATCTCACTGAATCATGCAGATGTTTAACATATTCTTATTTAGTGATTGTACGATCAAACTGAAGAAATTCTTCTTGTACAACCCCCTTGCAATCGAATAAAATTTGACATCCTTTTTCCGCGAAGGGAAGTTTTAAATTTCTGCAATAAAGAAGTAAACGCATGTGCTGAGGGTATTTTAGACGAATGAAACCGGATCCGCCTAGTCAATCATATGGTACTCTTCCCTTGTTCAACAGGAAATAGCTTCATTCAAATACTTTAAGAGATTCCGTAACTTTTGGAATGTAGTAATATATGAGAAATTCGAAGGGTAAGAGACCCTTATTGTTTGGAATCGTTATCATCAACCATGCGGGAAAATTCAGTGAAGAAATTCTAATGGATATCAGTGATAAGGCATTTAATACATGTTTTTAGGCAACAGAAATTGCAGATAATTCAACATTTTTATAATTGCATATCCCTCTTCTAAAAGCGTTTTAGAGGGCAAGAAAATTCCATACATGTAAGCAGTGAATCAAAAGGTAAATTCCGTCTAAATGTTGTCAAAGAGGGAAAAGAGCAATGATTTTGTGGTTTCATGACATCATTTCATCCATTTCAGTTCAAGGACTTTACACATTGTCAATGGTATTTACCACAGCAGTTAGTGTTACAGATGCATTGAAGTCTAGGATAACAGATTTTGTGTAAAGCGAAAGGAACTAACGTTGGACCACACATATATTTAACTAGAATACCGCTTTGACCTTCTTCGATATCAAAGGGAGCAAGCATTGAAGTTTGCATAGCTAATTGGTCTCATTACAAATTTCCTCATTAACAATCACACTATCCTTCACACATGGGAAAAGTGAAACGATCCATTGAATGATTAAAGCAAAGAAATGTAAATTAATTCAGAGGAGGCAGTGACATCTTAATAGCTTACTGGTACAACTATTGCACCAGCCCGCAAACTAAAGTAAAAATTCTTCTGGTAGAACATCTGCACCACCCGTAAGGAAACGGTTAAGGAGAAATTGGAATTTAAAGAAGAGTACAATGATGAATGCCTTCGATGAATTAGTTGCCCAAATTCATGATTTCTCTTTCACTGACTGTAAGATAGTTGTAATGAGCATAAGGCACGGGGACATAAGAAAGCGTTCTGTCTATTACTGTGAGCTTTGAGGCATGAAGGGTGAAGGGTGGTTTCTGCTGAAAATTTATAAAGTAATTAATGAAAGTATCATGCTGATTTTTAGATTAATTACAGCTTTAAATAAATGACCACTGAACTGGACTCGCCATTATTGGCCGAGTCCGGTTCTTGTCTTATGCTCCCTAAAAGTTTCGATCAGAACAGACAAAGTGGCTCACCATGGCATCGTCGAAAAAGATCTAATAACAATTCATAGTTGCGCTTATTTTGAGGGGTTACTGACAATATTGTTTTCTCGAAACCATTTTGACTTTAAAAAAATAAAAAGAACATGAATTCGAATTATTAGATCTTAGAATAATCATTACCAAATACATTTTTATTCAGAAACATAGCAAGTGATTTAATTTATTCATTTATTTGTTTCACAATACGAACAGTTTAGATCATTTTTGATTTTCTATCATATTAATGAATAAAGTCAAAAACCTGGAACTAAAAGTCAAAAATTAAAGGGAATACATTTTAAACAACCGAAGTGGCTTGCAAGTTTTGCTTGAAACAATAGTTAACAGAGCATCAGAAAAATTTAATTAATTGTTTTATATTTTGGTAACCAACCAGTGCAACAGAAACTGTTGCACCTTCCGCCACGTGCTTTGTATAACTTTCTACTTTATTCATATTCTATATTCAAAAACGCAGTACTTGTGTCAGTTCAGGCTACCTCTAAGAGCATTATTTGCATGCATTGCATTGGTTTTAATTTGTCTTATTTAAACTAAAACTAATAACATTCTGAAGGCGTAGTTGAGATTTACAGATAAAACACGAATGACAAATTACATCAACTTTCAGCAAAACTGCCTCAAAAATCTGTGCATATGCAGAACATGATAAGAAATCTAAATGCAAATGGATTTTAATGGAATTACTCTAGAAACAAAATTGTTTTACGTGATTGTTGTTATGAGTGAAAATGTAAATGCATTATTTTTAATAGGAGAGATAAGTTGCGAAATTTGAAATATTGTTTTGAAATTTTGAAGTTGAAAGACACATTCGTTGATATAAAGAAAGGGAATGTTCTCCTCTCCACGTTTTCGTCATTTAGGCAATATGGGAGTTTTTGTTGCTACTTCCTAAGTACAATGAAAAGACTCGAATTGAATTTGAACCTACTCTCATTCACCGACTGAGTCCAAAATATTTTGACCCAAAAATGACATAAATGCCAAATCCTAAAAATGCTCCATTCGGTTTAGAGGATGTATGAGTTGTTGCGTTCACTTACATACGAATAAACAAAGAGTGAAAGACAGTCGACCGTTTGACGCATCTAATGTGTACCATTTCTAAATTGCAGTGGCGAATCTAAGTTTCCTGTCTGGGGGGGGGGGGGCCGGGGTCGTAAAAACTTTGTATCGTCGTGATGAATGTCCAACCTCAAGGCCATAGTAAACTAAAATTATTTAACTTTAAAGACTTTACTCACCTGACAATAAGAATCATAAAGAACAATACAATACTTTTGCTAATTTAATAAAAATTACAATGAAATAACTAGCCAAAAAATGTTTTCAACCGCGTCAATGCTACACGTACAAGTGGAATGACTACAAAAGTTGGAAAATTTTCGATCCTGTCAAGCCAGAAAGCAATGTTAAAACGTTTTTATTATTTTTTTAAAGAGAGAAATTAAGAAAAAATAGTTGTAATGATGTTAAATAAAATCAAGAATTCTTGTTTGGCTGGGGGGGGGGGGGGGAGCCGGATACCCCCCCCCTGGATTCGCAACTGCTAAAATGTGATCCACCTCTAGATTTCTGGAATAAAATCATAATGCTAAATTTCATCTGTAGAATATTGAGCGTTTTTGAGTTATAGTGTTAACTTATACAATATCGAATGGGCCGATAGAAAGACTTCTCTATGAATGATTTCTTTCAAAAATATACGCAGATTTATAGTTTTCAAAACAACTAAGTTTCATAATATCAAAAAATGATAACAATTTTCTAACTCATTCCATTTTAGAGTTCGCCAGTTCAGTGTCACAGTTCTAAAAACGATGATTTCGGACTAAGGGAAGTCCAAAATATGATAATTCATCAAAATATCGATGCCGAATTTTTTGAAGATTTTAGAATTAAATCTTTAGATATTTCACATAAAGGAGCGTAAAAATTGAAGGATATTTCACTATGAAGAGCATTCTGTTTTAAAGTATTATAATTTCAATTTCTTTTGCAAAAGAAATATGAAATAAAACCTGAAAATTTAAGATAATGCTAAACAAATCAAATAATGTTATAAAAGCAAATATTCTGTTTTAAAAAGTTATTATTTTAACTTGTTTTTGTAAAAGGAGTAAGTAATAAATGCTGAGATTGTGTTTTAAAACCAAGCTGGATTCCGATTGAATTTCTAAATATTTTACAGACAAATAGTTACAGGACTTAAAGACAATTTTCATCGATTTCTTGCCAAATGATAATAATAAGAAAAAAATTAGAATCCCAGCTACACATTCAAATTCCTGCTATCATTCATTACAAGAAAACATTAACATGGAGACCCGGAAATAGCTCGAGCAGTTTTATGAGTTTGGTTACTCTTTGCTTTTTAACTTATAATGCTCTATGTTCATGTATTTAGTTAAAGAACGAAAGCAAGGGGAAAAAAATTAAATGCCTTTTCCGAGTGAAAAAACATTAAAAAGGAGGACATAAAAAAGAAAACAAAAAAAATTACCATTGGAGACCGAATCGCTGTAATTTCCAACATGTTACAGCATATTGAAAAGCATTAGGATACAAAATGTGAAGTATCCGCAACAGCTGTGGTGGTGTGATTGGCTTTTTGCCAGGACAGGCTGGATCATTTTTGCTGGAACCTACACCACTTTAACAAATTTCTATTTTTTGATTTTTATTTTGTTTTGAGATTGAAGTTATTCGTAGTTTTTTATTTAATCGTTACTGGTCTCCGCTTCCAAAGAAAAGAGCGAATAAAGCATTAGGGAAAGATGTATTTGTCCTTGTTACTTCCATAAGCTCTTTGTGTCAAAAGCAGAGCTAATGGTTGTAACACATTGATTTAATATTCTTATTTCGTTTAATACTTTTTAGAAAGTGGGGGAGAGATTTATTTTAAATATATGATAATCTTCCATCTGCAGATATGGTAACTTGTATATGAATAATTAAAGAAAAACATCTGATAGAAATGAATGAAGATGAAATCATTCATGTTGTTTAAAACCGAATGAGACTATTGTAATAACAGATTCCTTGCTAAAATTGGGTGATCCTTCTTTGATAAGAAATTGCAGATGGATCTTGTTTTGTAACATGTGTACCCAATGAATTGCGTACTACCAACTTATACTTAAATACTAGCAACTTATACTTAAATACTAGTCACT